>BLSH010523653.1:1008355-1023348 GCA_018402905.1 Glandirana rugosa
ACGTTCCTCCTCACGTCACCTCCGGCTTAGGTCCTCGTATATCGCCCTCATGAAGTAGTAAGGGTCTCAGTAGCAGTAGTAGTAGACTCGTCGTCCTGGCCAACAGACGACAGCGAACAAGCCAACCCACTCACTCGGGTCCGGGTCAATATTCTCATGACTAAACAAATTATGTATGGAGTGATTCTTTCAATCATCCGTAGACTCTTAATGATTTATTATTATTTGACGCGATGTCAGGTTCACGTGTTTTTTATCGTCGCCGATCTTTTATCTTACGTCTTATTGTCATTATCTCGGCGCGAACTACACGGTGGTGGATTCACTTATGGTGTGCTGAGCACGGGGTGTTTTTTTGAACAATTTCGAACATCTGAGATATTGGAGGACTTTCTTCAAGCGCGGCTCTATTACTGTTATTCTGCATTCTATTTTCTAGCCGCTGCTATTTTTTGTGCACTTGGACTGTAGCGCAGTTTATTATTATTTAGTAATTCTCAGATGCCTACTAACTTTCTTAGTGAGGTATGTATTAAACAAATCAGTACTCTTATAACTGGGCCTGGGCTCACTCACCCAACCGAACAAGCGACAGCAGACAACCGGTCCTGCTGCTCAGATGATGATGACGATGACTCTGGGAATGATGAAGTACTCCCGCTATATGCTCCTGGATTCGGCCTCCACTGCACTCCTCCTTGCAGCTCTCCCTGATCGATCGCTGCGGCTGGATCTGTAACAGACTCAGATGGTAGTAGGGCTGATTCTGCAGATCATCCGCTGGAACACTGTAGCAAAGCAGCTCGCTGGAACACTGTAGCAAAGCAGCTTGCTGGAACACTGTGGTAATGCAGTCCGCTGGATTGCTGTGTTTAGGCCACAGGCCCCAATCCCGCTGTAAAAGCACACACAGCCCTTGCTGTTCCATCACGCCATCCAAAGAGACTGCAATAGGCCACTCCCTTCACTTAAATAAGCTCTCCTATGAGGCACTGTTCTTCCCAGGAGCCTTCCTATGCAGCACGGCCCGATGGGAAATGGAGTCCTTCCACAGCAGAGTCTGATAATAATTCTCACTGGCACACTACAAGTTCCACAAAGCATCACTTCCCACACAATTCCATTCTTTACTAATAAACTCGGCACTAGGGGAGCTCACGACAATTCCCACAGGTACAAATGTCCCTATTGCCAGAAAGGTAACGCTGGACTAGTGGCTACACATGCATTAGCCCTTATGTTGCATTGCGGTGTACACAGATAAGAAGTATAAATTTGCCTAAATCTGCAGAGTAACATTATGAAGACCAGGAGTTGGTTTCTGCAGGCAAGAATTCCTATAACACCATTTTCATACATTTATGATTGGAAAACAGTAAATTACATTTTGCAGTCTAGGCACTTATGTATTGTTTTAAAACAACATAGTAAAAGCCAGAATTTCAGCGTGTTCGTATTCCAGCGAGCCTTCTGTGTTGTAAAGCTATAATTGCAACTTCTGCTGTGTCATAAACTTCACATAAGCACAAGGGGCATACTGGTTTATGAGTTGATTGGAGACAAGAGAGCCGGGATTCGTCTACCTAAATCCGACCGTTTTTTCCTAATAAAAAGCCCTTGTCTTTGAGTAAAGGGATGGTAGACCGTTCCTCTCCATACAAGTCATAGTACAATCACAGTGTGCACTGGGAACCATTCATTCTCAAGCTTCATCATTCCCTCTCAGTCTTAATGCATTTGCTGAAGCACAGTGTTCACTACAGCAGTCACCGATTCTTCCCTCTTTGTTCTTGCAGGTATTAAGCAGAGTAATTTTTAAAGCTAAACTCCACTTTATTAAGTACACCTGCTCAATTGCTTGGTAACACAAATTTCTAATCAGCCAATCACATGGCAGCAATTCAATGCATTAAGAGCCGGTTCACACTGAGGCGATTTGTCAGGTGACTTGAGGCGCCTGACAAGTCGTCTCCATGCAGTGCAATGGAACCGTTCTAATAGGAGTGACTCAGGTCGCTCCGACTTAGAAAAAGGTTCCTGCACTATTTTCAGGACGACCTCAGCGCGACTTGCATTGACTTCTATGGTTAGAAGTCTCCTATGCTTAGAAGTCTCCTTTCAAGCCGCGCTGAGGTCGCCTCGAGTGGGGCGACTTGCTTCGCCCTGCAAGTCGAGCCGCTCAAGTGTGAACTGGCTCTTAGACATCTAGAGTGGTGAAGACGACTTGCTAACGTTCAAACCGAGCATCAGAATAGGGAAGAAAGGGGATTTAAGTGACTTTGAACGTGGCATGGTTGTTGGTGCCAGACGGGCTGGTCTGGTTATTTCAAAAACTGATCTACTGGTATTTTCACGCACAACCATCTCTTGGGTTTACAGAGAATGGTCCGAAAAAGAGAAAATATCCAGTGAGCGGCAGTTGTGTGGAGGAAAATGCCTTGTTGATGTCAGAGGTCAGAGGAGAATGGGCAGATGATAGAAGGGTAGTATCTCAAATAACCACTCATTACAACCAAGGTACGCAGAATACCATCTCTGAATGCACAGCATATCCAACCTTAAGCAGATGGGCTACAGCAGCAGAAGACCACACCGGGTGCCACTCATGTCAGCTAAGAAAAGCTACAGTTCGCACAGGATCACCAAAATTGGACAATAGAAGATTGGAAAAACGTTGCCTGGTCTGATGAGTCTTGATTTCAGCTGCGACATTCAGATGGTAGGGTCAGAATTTGGCGTAAACAACATGAAAGCTTGGATCCATCTTGCCTTGTATCACCGGTTCACGCTGGTGGTGTAATTGTATGGGGCAGGGGAGGGCTGGGCCAGGGGACAGGGTGGCAATTGCCCCCCGGGCCATCCCAACTTACATTCGAAAAGCCCGGCAGAGGAAGTAGGGGCCAGGGATGCGGGACTTCGTATGACAGCTTCCGTACCAGGTAAGCAGGAGATCCCCGCTCTTTGTAATCCGGCGGCTCTCCTCTCTCTGCATTGCAGGCTGCTTTAATGGGCACTGGTGAGGCTGCATTGATGGGCACTGATCAGGCTGCATTGATGGGCACTGATCAGGCTGCATTGATGGGCACTGATCGGGCTGCATTGATGGGCACTGATCAGGTTGTATTTATGCATTATTTTTGTTAAACCTCCTTTGTTGCTATTAACATTAAATTATGTTACCACATTGAATCATATTTGTCTTGCTTCATAACATCAATATCCATTATAAAATCTGGTGGGCATGGATGGTGAGCTGATTCAGTGGTTCAATGGGCCACTTGACTGGACTTGCCCCCCAGGCCTAAGGCTGCCAGCCCTCCCCTGGTATGGGGGGTATTTTCTTGGCATGCTTTGGGCCCCTTAGTACTAACATTTAAATGCCATGGCCTACCTGAGTATTGTTGCTGACCATGTCCACCCCTTTATGACTGCAGTGTCCCCATCTTCTGATGGCTCCTTCCAGCAGGATAATGCACCATGACACAAAGCTCCAATCATCTCACCGCTGGACAATGAGGTCACTGCACTCCAATGGCCTCCACAGTCACCACATCTCATCCAACAGAGCACCTTTGGGATGTGGTGGAATGGGAGATTCACATCATGGATGTGCAGCCGACAAATCTGCAGCAACTGTGTGATGCTATCATGTCACTATAAAGTCCTTTGCTGTAAGATCCTGTGAAAGTGCGAATGACAGTCTCAGCCCAGGCTCCAGCCTGGCCATGTCCCTGGGGACAGAGCGAAACGCGTTGGGGTATAGCTTGGCTGTGCCCCAGGTTGAGGCTGTCATTCACATTTCACAGGGTCTTGCAGCAATGGGACTTTTTTTGTTCTCACTTGCATTACTGGAGCTAGGATGAGCTTCGTCCTTGCTAGCACTCCCATCGGTGTAGCACAAGAGAGGACATGGCTGGAGCCTTGAGCGGCACCTGTCATTTGGTGTTTGGTCACATTGGGTTACAGTGTGTAGCTCACGCCCTTGAGGGCCGCAGATGAATTGGGATCCCCCACCCTGCATAACCAAGCACACAGGCACTCCAGAGTCCTTTATTTATTGAGGGAAATAACTTGGATAGGGATGGGAGATTATGGGATGCCCACTTGACTTCAACAACAAACTTTAGTGATGACTCTTCCTATATATAGTCTCTATATACAGCTCCACCTCTTCCTCCAGCACTCACTTGCTTGCAGAACTCTGGATCACTGTAAAGATCTGACAGTCACAGATTTTAAGCGATGGCCCATTACGGGCAGGAACCCGCTGGCCATTCATTTCAATGGCAGGGGTGGTGTAGAAGCGTTGTATACACCAATCCCGCACTGCCCCAAGGATGCTGCTTGCAGGACTTTTTTGTCTGTCCTGCAAGCGCACCGCCCAGTGTGAAAGCACTCGGGCTTTCACACTGGGGACACAGGAGAGGCCTTTTTCAGGAGTTTTACATGCGCTATTTTTAGTGCTAAGGCGCCTGAAATACGCCCCAGTGTGAAAGTGGTTTTACTAAACCCAGGACCCTGCATTCCCTATATCTGATCTCCCACAGTACACAGAAAGCAAATATTTTAGTAAATATAAACTGCTAAATACCTTTTCTCATCAGCAGTATACAGCAGTCTTATGACATCTATCAGTGCCTGGTAAAGCTTGTAGGAGGAGTTTTCATACTGCACCGAGCTGTCCTATCAGGATCCAGGACCCCTGACCCTCTGTCTGGACAGTGCAGATTGGCCCTGTCCTGATCACCTGCACATTCCCAAGAAAGAAAAAACTCTCTAGCAATACACACCAAACGGAGCATGTGCAGCCTAACTCCAAAGGCTCTGTCTTATCTGGACATGTTCTGGAGTCAGTGGAAGAAGGGGAGGATCAGAGAAGACAGGATCAAACAGCCTTTTTACACAATGCAGAGGATTAACCCCTTAGGTGCCACAGTGAGTATAACGTTCCCATCATACAGGCAGGACCAAGCACGCAAGTTTTCTGCATGTTCCTGCACATTGCATGTGTAGCACCCTCTAGTGCTAGAAGTGTAAATAGTTTTTTTTTTTTCTAGTACAGGTAAATGTATGCAGGCTTAGCTGGCAGCCAAGCCTGTCTGTGTTTTTGTCCTGGGTTGGGCAGAATTCCAGGGAGAGCTGGATGACTCACAGGCAGCATCACTGAGACCTCCCCCCTACTTCTCAAATGTTCTAGCTCCTTCTAGAAGAATGGGAGGGAAGGTAAGGTGGAGCTGCCTGGAGTATTCTGAGGGCCCTGACCAATCCCCAACTTATACTGGCAGAGGGCAGGCCCCCTCAAATACTCTGGGTCAGCACAGCTGGGGAGGAGTTGTTTGAGTGGAAGTTGGGGATAGAATGTTAGGCTGTCATGGCCTTTGGGGGAGCTCCCCAGCCTGGGTGGGGGGGGGGAGTTGGGAACTTGGGCCGACAGGACCCTCTCAAGACACACAGGAGGCACTGGGAGCAGGAGAGGACAGCGGGAGAACCCTGCCAGGCAAGTCTCCAGGAGGACAAGGAGTAGAAAGCGGCAGCTGCAGCCAGGAGGGCAGGCATGGCCTGAGGAGTTGGCACTGGGAGCAGTAGCCACATGTGGGACAGCTAGCACTAAGAACTACTACCACTACTACCATTATTCTACACCATAGGGGCCCACGGTCCCTGCTTGCAAAAGGCATTTGCTTTGGGCCTGGCTGAGCTAGTGTTAGGCCACAACCACAGTGCTAGTTGGTCTCAGGAGTGATAGTCTGCAAGCAAGTGTATGTGCTGGAGGAAAAGAGAAGAGGTTGTATATACCGGTGGTGTATATAGTACAGTGCCTAAATTTCATATCTTCAATCAAGTGGGCATCCCATTTGTACCCTATCCCCTTCCAAGTTCTATTCCCCTAATAAAACAAAACAAGGTACAAGGACTGTTTCTTGACTGAAGTGTGTCTGGAAATTGGTGTGCTTGGCTGTGCAGGGTGGGAGATGGACCAATCACCAGCGGCCCCTACAGGGGTAGCACTATACAACTCAATGCACGAGAAGCGCAGAAAACAAGTCCCAGATCTTCTACAAAAACATGCTGCACTGGATTGCATAGTGCTGCAGCACCATGCGGTTTGGGTGTGCAAAAACATGCATGTTAGCAGATGCCTGGGGGTGTCGATAACAATTTATGGCACTGCCATGCTTCTGCTAAAGGGCTACACATTTCTGTGTGTGCCAGGAAAGCATGTGATTTTGCATGTGTTCCCTACATGCAGTAGTGTGAACCTAGCCTAGGTGTGCTGCCTTTCATTTAGCGTAGCACTCCAAAGCATATAGTCAGCGCACATGCGCCTTGGCAAAGCACAGGTGAACCATCAGTGTTCTGTGGGGTGCTACATTGAAAAAAAATGAGTAGGATTTTTTATGCACTGAAATGGGTTGGCGGCTCATCAAAATTAAAGGTGAATTTTAACTTGGCATGCCTCAATGCTAGAAAACATACACCTTAATGTGGATACGCTAACGCATGCACAAGTGTGACTTGACCCCTAATTTTTTTTTTTCCTGCCAATACAGAGTCAGCTCTATACACATAAAATAAAAGTAAAATAAGGCTGAAGGTTGGGGGGGGGGGGGGGGATTATTTTTTTTAGTCCCTTAATAACTGTTAGGAGCATTATAAACATCTAAGTAAAGAGTCCAGAATTTTTGGGGGGAGGATATTTGCAACCTCTATTCCATAAAGCAGCTTTCATTTCAGCAGTGCTGTGTGTCTTTAAAACAAAAAGCTTCCCCTGGACCAGCCGTCAGCAATGCTTTTGTGTTCTGCATCAGTGAAAGGAGCGGCATTAGGACCCAGCGGACGCAAGCTGGCAGCAGTTGTGTAGAATCAGACACAGAGCAAGAGGGTCCAGTTTAAATCTGTCTGTAATCTCAGCAACAGCAGCTCAAGCTGAAGAGGCTGCCCTGCCTGCCCTGTCTCCCCCCCTGTGCTGCCTCTCCCTGCCCTGCCTTCCCACTCAACTGCCACCCTTTTTCTCTTAAAGGAGATGTCAGAGCTTGTCTACAATGGAAGCAGCGGAGGCAGATAGGAGAGAGCCGGGCTACCTAGCTGATGAGGACATCTGATCTTCCCTTGCTGAACAGCACAAGATGAAGACACTGCTGGTAAGTCAATTATTGCAATTAACGGTATAAGCCTGCTCAGGGATGAGGGGGTCGACGGGAGGGAGGCAAGTGCACGGATCACGCCGATCGCAGCTCAGCATCCTTATTGTCAAACTTTGCAAAATTTTGAGTAGGGAGTCGGGGTGCGTTTGGGGGACCCCTGATTTCGTAGCTGGCTAAATCCCTGAAGCTAGGTAGCGAAAAAAAAATGACAGCAGGGAAATAACTTTTTTTTTTAGAGTGTTTTTGGAAAAGGCACCTGTAACCTAAAATTTCCTAAATTTTCTAGCTGGTTAGCAAATTTTATATTAATTTTCCAACCCTTTGCCAGGGGTGTGGGTGCCTGTAGCTAGGCATGTCCAGCTGTTGATGCCCCAGCGTGCCTTATAGCCAGTGGAACTAGATGCCGTGGTGTCCTGTGCATGCTGAGCGTTGTAGTGCCAAGGAGTCGCGGTTTAACAAGCTAAATCATAACAGTTTTATCATAGTTAACTTTCAACTGAAAAGTTGGAGAAGAACGATAAGGGGATGATGATGATGCTGAAGAGCAGAATGCACATGTTTGATTGACCTGTAAACTCATCCATCCCATTTGGACAATTTTTATGACATCATGCATACATAGACATTTGATAGTTACATGATGCACAGATTTTTAACACAGTCGTTTATTGTAAAGGTAGACGGGGTATATGCAATGGTGTTGGTGGTTTTAAAACTGTTGGCGCCTAGAGAAAAGTTGGTCTCTAGGGCTATACATTTTCTTTTACACGTTTGTTTTCGGTTGCCAAACTGCTCAATTCACAAAGCTTTAACACAAGGATAAGGATCTTTATTTTAGCTACGTGAATGTAATTTTCAAATCTCATTGGGCTTTTTGTCAAAAATAGGGATCCATATTTGTTACCTTTGTAAATGGAGCCTTGTGAGTGATGATGACCATTCATACAGGATAATACATGAGCAGAAGGCTCTTAAAAAAGTTATGGAGGCTAATGGTGGGAATTGATGTTTAGAAAATGGTTCTGAAATGTGTTTCCTGTCTATGATTGGAAGATCCATCTTATGATTGCATGCTTCAAACCAAAAAAAGATGTTTTTGTATAAGAAAATCACTTTCAGTTGTGTACTGTAATATTGACAGGCTCCATGGCCAGATGTTGACATGATTATGGAACTTCCCAGGGGAACTAACAATTGCCAAATCGAAAGGTGGCCACGCATGCTGATGAATGCAACTGCATGGTTTGCAAGAACTGAGCTATCCAGGGGTTAACAACAACTGATGGCCATTGTCAAAGGCGATGATTTTCCATAATGCTGGATAACTGAAGCAGCTGATCCCTTTCCTCCGTAGCAAAGGGAGCAAACTTTTAGCTCCCTGCATCTGTACCCTGGGCAAGTTGGAGAGGAATAGCAGACAAATCCAGCAAGGGAACATGACCACTTCCATCATTCCTAGTCATTATACATCTGCCTGTCTATGGCAGCTCTGAGAATTGTATCCAAATGGCAGCTGTATAACCTTTGACTATGGATGACTTAGGAGTCAGCAGGGGCTTTGTGACAGGTGGACGGCCAACCTGAGGTCACCTGGGGCCAGCGCAGCATAACGATTAATTGCCATTGTCTAATGTAAATTTATGGCAGAAGGATTTGTTCTGGGTTGTCTATCATAATTATCTTGTGCTAGAATATTATCATCCAGAATCAGAGCTCTCCAGCTATTGTAGAACTTAAAGTCCCCGTGTGTACCATCATTTGGAGCCTATAGGGTTCAGGTGGGCACACCTGGGCAGATATCTAATGCACACACAGGTTATCACAATAGTTTTGGTGAAAAAAAAAATGTATCTTTTAGAATCCATTGCACTAACTGGGGTAAGCAATCAAAATAATTGGTCCTGTTGGAATATTGACCCTAATTTGACCAAACCAATGTTTTTCTTTGTTGTGTTCCCCAATTGTTTTTGAGTGTCAGATCCTTTGGAATTATGAGTTCTGCCATTAAGTATTAACAATTATTCATATGGTCAGCATTACTAAGAGCGGCAGGAGGTCTTCAGTTCCCAAAGCGCCACAATCCTATTTCCCAAATCGCCCGACGTCCTGATGTGGCACAGTGGCAACCACCTTTTCTACGGCAAACAAGAAACTGCCATGGGCAACATGGAAATCTCCTTTAGCCGCCCACTAAGACCTCTGCATGCGATGGAGAATCCTTCCGATACTCGGAAGTCCCCATTTTGGCTCTGTAGTTAACCCCTTCATGGCCCAGTTATCGCAAGCCATGCCTGAACCGGTTGAAACTCCTTCCAATACTGGCAATCAATTAATATGCTTGCAAATATCTGTCCGTGCATGCATTTCCCAGACACAATGGACTTAAAATGTTTGTCTATAAACAGCAGAGAGAAGGGAGAGGGGGCACTATGATGGATTTCAAACAACGCACGCTGGGCATAAATTACATTTAAGGCAGAGGAACAACGTTGGACACCGCATGATATAATGTATAGGCTGTGGGTAAGGTACTTTGCTACCGGCTCTTTGATGGATGGTAACTGTGCCCCCCTCTCCGTCTACAGCGCCATGGGTTGGCAGTGTTGCTTGCTCTTAGCACCATGTGTACCAGTCTGGTGATCATGTACAGCAATATGAGGAGCATGAAGGTGCAGAGCTCGCAGCCTCCATCTGCAGCGACAGTCCGGAGCGAAGGCAAGACCAGTGCCAAGGAGGACCCCCCCATCCCCTTCCTGGAGGGCTACATCAGCGTCTTGGACCACAAGGTAGGATGGGAGATAGAGTTATCCTCGGCTGGCGGTCTGCCAGATGGCATCTTATGTACAGCTCTCGTGGTGATTAATGGTCCTCACTGGCACTTTTTAGCGGATGGGGGGAGGGGGCGCATTGTCTGTATAACAACATCGATATCATTTTTTTTTTTTGACGTGCTGAGAAAACTTGTACACATGCTGAGAGATCAGCTGCAGGTTCTAGCTGGTAATACCCTCCGCTTATCACAACTAACACATGTCACTGGACCAGCCCTGATGTGTCTGCACTGAGGGGGGGGGGATGCATCAGGATACGCTGTCTACGAAGCCATTGGCCTTTTAACTGGGAGGCAAATACTGCATTAAATCTCAGCATCACCGAAGCAGCCTAATCTCCCAGACAGATGAAAAAAAAAAGAAGGGTTCTTCTCAAGCAATGTCACATTATGCTGCCTGCTATTATTTGATCCCCCCCTCTCCACCTCCCTCTCCGGTGACCCCCAGGGACCACCCACACTTGTGTCTGAGTTTGACAGCTTTTTGTAGTAGGGCCAGGGGAATTATGGGAGGGAATGCAAATTTCGACTTTCGCTACTTTTTTTTTTTTTTTTAAACATCAGAGGTGATATTTGATTCGGCATAAAAGCGGAGGTTGTGTATATTGTAACATCACCCTCCTTTCTATCGACGGCTGCGCGCAACAGTTTGCAGGCAGAAAAAGGAAATTGGATCAGTGCTTTGTTTTCTTGTTCAGGACTGAATTCTGGATGCAGCAAAAAAAAAATATTGCAATAGGTGGCTGAGTAAAGCGATATGATAACGTGTTGGTTTTTTTTTTTATAAATGTAAAGATTGTATTTATTTTGCTAAAAAAAAAAAGCGGTGTTAAACAATATATACTATATTACCAAAAGCACTGGGACGCCTGCCTTTGCACGCACATGAACTTTAAAGGGGCTGTAAACCCTCAAGGTTTTTCACCTTCTGTAGTGCAACAGCCCCCCCCTTTTACTTACCTGAGCCCGATCGTTCCAGCGACGAGGATGAGCACAGCAGCTCCAGCCGCTGGCTCAGATCCTCATTGGATAGATTGATAGCAGCAGGAGCCATTGGCTCCTGCTGCTGTCAATCAAATCCAGTGACACGGGAGCCGGGTAGATGGGGCCGAGCCCTGCTGTCTGTGTCAATGGATGCACCAGCAGGAGACGCATGAGTGCCCCCAGGGAAAGCACTTTTCTGAGAGGTCATCTGATGGAGAGGAAAAGCCAGAAGTGATGCCGGGGGACCCCAGAAGAAGAGGATTGGGGCCATTCTTTGCAAAACCACTGCACAGAGGAGGTAAGTACTGTATAACATGTTATTTAAAAAAAAAAAAAAAAACGTTTACAACCCCTTTAATGGCATCCCAGTCATAGTCCGTAGGGTTCAGTATTGAGTTGGCCCATCCTTTGCAGCTATAACAGCTTCAACTCTTCTGGGAAGGCTGTCCACAAGGTTTAGGAGTGTCTATGGGGATGTTTGACCATTCTTCCAGAAGCGCATTTGTGAGGTCAGGCACTGATGTTGGATGAGAAGGCCTCGCTCGCAGTCTGCGCTCCAACTCATCCCAAAGGTGTTCTATCGGGTTGAAGTCAAGACTCTGTGCATGCCAGTCAAGTTCCTCCACTGCAAACTCGCTCATCCATGTCTTTATGGACCTTGCTTTGTGCACTGGTCCAAATCATTTGGTGGAGGGGGGATTATGTTGTGGGGTTGTTTTTCAGGGGTTGGGCTTGGCCCCTTAGTTCCAGTGAAGGGCACTCTTAAGGACTCAGCATACCAAGACATTTTGGACAATTTCATGCTCCCAACTTTGTGGGAAAATGTGGGACCCTTCCTGTTCCAACATTACTGTGCACCAGTGCACAAAGCAAGGTCCATAAAGACATGGATGAGTGAGTTTGGGGTGGAGGTACTTGACTGGCCTGCACAGAGTCCTGACCTCAACCCAACAGAACACCTTTGGGATGAATTAGAGCAGAGACTGTGAGCCAGGCCTTCTCGTCCAACATCAGTGCCTGACCTCACAAATGCGCTTCTGGAAGAATGGTCAACCATTCCCATAGACACTCCTAAACCTTGTGGTCAGCCTTCCCGGAAGAGTTGAAGCTGTTGTAGCTGCAAAGGATGGGCCAAACTCAATATGGAACTCTACAGACTAATGGCCCGTACACACGGTGCGACGGTCCTACAACAGCTTGTTGTACGATAATCCGACCGTTAGTACTCACGATTACAACAGCCGACGTGCGCCGGTTGTACAACAGAAGTTGGCTGAGCAAACTAGCTGTTATACGACTGTTGACTCGTGTGTGCAGAAGTTGGCCCAACAAAAGTTAAAAGGGCAAACACGCATGCTCGGAATCCAGGAAGTGTTCGGTCGTGTAAGCCTGTGTTCCTAATTCACAATTCACATTCACAATTAAATTCCTCATTATACGCTCGTAACACGTCACTACGTTCGGCTTTGTTGGCCGATTACTTGACTCATGTCAGTACGCTAGACAACCTCCAACAGCCAATTGTTGAACGTGCGGTTGTACAA
Organism: Glandirana rugosa; assembly: GCA_018402905.1. Taxonomy (NCBI): domain Eukaryota; kingdom Metazoa; phylum Chordata; class Amphibia; order Anura; family Ranidae; genus Glandirana; species Glandirana rugosa. The sequence continues at coordinate 1,020,859 of BLSH010523653.1, forward strand.
GAGTCGCACCGTGTGTATGAGGCAGAAGACTGGGATGCCATTAAAGTTTATGTGCGTGTAAAGGCAGGTGTCCCAATACTTTTGGTGATATAGTGTATTTAAAGTGACCCTACACTGTGGTTTAAAAAGAAAAATGTGTATTCAAGTATGTATTCTTAACTCAAAAAATTCCCTTCTGTTATTCTCCCCCTCCTCCAAATCTCCAAATCCCTTCTTTTGGTGCTGACTTCCTGTTAGAAGGTGGCTACGTTCATTCTCTCTGGTCCCACTGTATGTAGGAACGTAGCCACCTTCCCTTGCTCACATTCCAGGTGGGCTATGGGATTTATAGTGTGCATAGATAAGTGCACATGACCAAAACTAACATGCACTGCTCATTGTCATGAGGGCAAAAAGGAGAGGTTTGAGGGCACACGGAGGGTGTTACAAGGTGGCAGAAAAACACAGGGAATTAATAAAAAATAGATTACAGGGCAGTGGAAATCAAGCCTTGGGCCCCTTTCACACAGGCTTTCCGATCCGGTCCACCTGTAAGTTTTTTAGGCGGGCCTGATTGGACCTTGCAGTCTCTTTTATGGAGCAGGGGGTGTCAACGGTGACATATCCACTGACACCTACCGCCATCTAATCCGATCCTGTCCACAAAATTCCGCCTGGCAGGTCAGATAGCATAGGTTAGAAACGGACAGGCGTTCCATTTCCATCCGAGTTCCTCATAGAGGAGAGCGGGCTGTGTCCGTGTCTGCTCTGCACAGTGGAGCGGACATGGACCTGTCATCTGTCTGCTCAGCAGGGATAAGCAGAGCGATCCCCTGCTGAGCAAGCGCAATCTGCTTAAGGGGCCTTAAACAAGCAATAGATGAATCAAATTTCTTTCCTTCCACTATGGGTTTTTATGATACAAATCCTGAGGAAAGTTTAAGCACAAATGTTATAATGGAAGCTCGCTACACAGTATAGGACACATCTTGTGGCCAGGGCCAGCTCTACCACTAGGCGGAGTAGGCAGCCGCCTGGGGCGCACTGCCACCCAGGGCGCCAAGCCCCTGTCCATATACTACCCCAGCCTGTCCATATACTACCCAAGCCTTTCTATATACTACCCCAGCCTGTTCATATTACTACCCCAACCTGTCCATATACTACCCCAACCTATCTATATACTACCCCAGCCTGTCCATATACTTCCCCAGCCTGTTCATATTACTACCCCAACCTGTCCATATACTACCCCAACCTATCTATATACTACCCCAGCCTGTCCATATACTACCCCAGGCTGTCCATATACTACCCCAGCCTGTCCATATACTACCCCAGCCTGTCCATATACTACCCCAGCCTGTCCATATACTACCATAGCCTGTCCATATACCTGTGGACCATGGCTGGCATGAGGAAGTGATCCGATGCCACCATTATTTGTCTTTAGGCCGGTTCCAGAAGCACAGGTGCGGGCCTGTGGACCACGGCTAAACAAATAGGTAGAGAGGCGCTGCAAAAATCTCCACCTCCGCCAGCTCCATCATATACATGGACAGGGCAAAGGGGGTGGAGTCAGGGGCTGAGCCAAAGGGGGGGGGGGGGCGACAAAATGAGGTTTCGTCTAGGGTGTCAAAAATCCTTGCACCAGTCCTGCTTGTGGCACATTTTCTTACACAGATTGCTTTATGTAGACAGCACTATGTGCACTATTTGTTTTTTGTTTTTTCCAATAAGGCTCCTGGAAATGTATTGGTAAAATAGAGTTTTCAAGAGTTTATATGTTTTTTACTATATATATGATAATTAAACGTCACTTGTTAATTTAATGCAAATGTGGTTTATAATGATTAATTAATGACATGGATCACTGCACTTTAATTTTGGTGGGATTGTGTGGTTAGATGTGATACACACTGTTGTGCATGGAAGCTCTGTTTTAGCTGGTAATTTGTTGTTGCCCTTGATATAAATACATATATATTCCAGTGTACTCTGCCTACATTATCTCAAGGAGTCTAATTAGACCTCCTAGTTCTTAATTTGAGACTATTGAATGATTAGACTCTATCTTGTGGGTAATAAGATAAGAGGAGAGGATTTGAATAGTTTAGCAAAGAAAATGTGGCAGGGCTGACACCACTCAGTCCACAAAAATGTTGTGTTGTCAGCTCACAACAGGACATAGAAGCTGAGTGTATTTCTGGTAGATTAGCGGGTATATCTCTGTACTTGCAGGTTCTTTAAAGGGACAACACATGGAGAATTGTGTATGTATAGCAGAGATGTTCTGCATATTTCTTTAATTTTGCCCTGACATACACTTTAATACTTACTTATCCACTGCTTATGCTGCCAGACTTACTGCTGCTGTCAAAAGCTTGGTCACCCGCTGAGGGCTGTGGTTCCTTCCACCAGCCATTACATTACTTCTGTACCCTGTAGCTACAGTAGATAGGGGTCAGTGGGAGGAACCACTGAGCTCAGAGGGGGGGGGGGGGGGGGGGC
>BLSH010523653.1:1043875-1054893 GCA_018402905.1 Glandirana rugosa
GGGGTGGGGCCGTGTGGCGTCGTACTGTGACAGTGCCGTGGATGGGCTAGATCCGGACCGCCCGACACCACAGGAGAGGAGGAGAGGACCCTACACAGAGGACCCTACACACAAAATAGACAAGGAGGATTCTCCATCCGTAGGTTATCCTAGCGTATTGCGAAACCGGTTAGCCCTTTGTCCAGAGTGTTGGAGGACTAACCGGGCCTCCTTGAAATCACACTTTTATCGCTTTTACTAAAGCGATGGCGGTGTGTTGACCTACGGGTGATCACAACTCGCTTGGGCCTGACATTGCAAGCCCAGGCATGGCTTGAAAGCCCACAGGCACCGTGCCTGGGCCTGGGCCTGTAAAGTTTTTAGCAAGCCCAAGCCAGGCCCCAAGACGATAAAATGAGGTGCACAACCGAACCCGAACGATTTTTGAAATGTCCGGGTCCGGGTCCGTGCCACGGACACCCGAAAGTTCGGTACGGACCCGAACGTTACAGTCCGGGTTCGCTCAACACTAGTGGGCATCCAGTTGTGTGGCGGTAGCGAAATCATTTTCGCTATTTTCACACTAAAGTTCCTCCGGGCCAATCAGGAGGTTGTGAGACCTGTTTCCCGATTGGCCAAAGCGTTATGCGATCCTATTGGATGCCTACCTCTTAGGAGGAACAGATAAAACACACATCCCAGGAGACACATCCCAGGAGAGGAGGAGAGGACACCACAGCCCGCCAGGCCTAGATCGGGTAGGTGCCGTGACAGTGTCATGCTGCGGTGTGCCGGGGTGGGGGTGGGGGTTGTAGGTGCTGTCTTTTGCAGGGGTGGGTTTGGGTGCTGTCAGTGCCACCGCCCCCCCAAGAGTAAAACCCACCAGCCACCACCAGCTGGCAGTACTACTGAGCCAGGGATCTGCTGAACAAGGGTACTGAGCTGGAGATCTGCTGAACAAGCTGGGGGTGTTACTGAGCCTGGGTTCTACTGAGCCCCTTTAAAACCAATAGAAAATCAACACACAGGGCATTTGCCAAGTTTCATTAAAGCTTAAAAAATTATCACAGAAGCATCACGATAGCATCAAAAACACATCAAAAATGCATGTTGAAGGTAGGCGCTTTAATGTGTGTTAAAATCAAGGCAAGTGTAAATGAGCCCTACCTGTCTGAAACAAATGTACAAGCTCTGCTGGCCGGTCACTCTCGGCAGTCCCCATACGGGAAGCAGGCTTGGGATCTGAGTTTGCAGCAGCCCAGTTGTAGGAAATCATCAAACTCTCCCATGTTTCTTTGATCGGCTCCAAAACTCGGAAGAGGTGCTATAAATGTTTCTCTCGCTGGTATAAACCTGGCCGATTAGCAGAAATCTTTCTGGGCACGGATTCTAACTGCTGGAGGAGATGCCCACGAGGGGGCTCATTTATGCATCCGTGATGGTCTTGTCCAAAGACCCAAACGTTTTGGAAGGCAATTTCACTGTGGATATAAAAAAAAAAAAAAAACAACCTCAGGCTGGGTTCACACTTGTGATATGCGGGAAACCCTGCGAATCTAGTGCGGGTTCCCACATCGCACCTGAATCTCCGGTGGTTCACACTACCCTCTGCGAACCGCTGCGGGTGTCAGTGCTACCACTAGGCAAACTAGGCAGCCGCCTAAGGCACACTGCTGCCTAGGGGCGCCCAGCTGCTGATTTCCCTCCACGCCTGCATGCTTTACAGGCTGCAGCAAGTAACTAACTCAGTCTCAGGCAGCTGCTTCATCTGACTGGTAGTGTATAAGAGGCGCAGCACTGGAGCCAGCTCTAGAGGGAGCAGAGCTGGTGCTTCCTATATAGTGCCGCCTCCTGTCACATGGGCAGGGCAAAGGGGGTGGAGCCAATGGGGGCGGCAAAATTAGGTTTCTAGGGTGTCAAAAATCCTTGCACCAGCCTTGATGATACCCCCAGATCCGTTTGCATATCGAACTGTGAAATGGTGCAGGAATTGGATCGCATTGGGTGTGAACTGATTTGGTCCAGTGCAGACCAAAAAAAGGGCCTGCGCCATTTTCATCCGAATGCGATACGATTTCAGCCATACAATCTGTATGGCTGAATTTGCGTTGCACAGACATCGCATGTGATGTGAACAGCAATGCGGCTTCTGACGTCGCTATAGTGAGAACCCAGCCTCAAACCTAATCAATACACTCCCCTTCCCTACCTCTTCCATGACACTCCTTCCTTATTTAACCTCCTACGCTCCGGAAGATTTTACCCCCTTCATGACCAGGGAATTTTTTACCATTCAGCACTGCACTACTTTTACTGGAAATTGCGCGGCCATGCAACATTGTTCCCAAATGATATCATTTTTTTCCCACACAAATAGAGCTTTCTTTTGGTGGTATTTGATCAACACTGGGTTATTTATTTTTTATTGTATAAATTAAAAAAGACTGAAAATTCTTAAAAATATATATTTTTTTAAACATATCCAATAAAAAAAAATCTTAAAATTACATTTATTCATAAATTTAGGCCAAAATGTATTCTGCTACATGCCTTTGGTAAAAACAAATCCCAGTAAGTGTATATTGATTGGTTTATGTGAGTTATAGCGTCTACAAGTGATGGTATATATACCGGAATTGTATTTATTTATTTTTTGTATACTAGTAATGGCGGTGATCATTGACTTATAATGGGACTGTGATAGTGTGGCTGGCACTCTGACACTGGGAGGGAACTGACGCTGACATCACCAGTGACATTAACCACTTAAGGACCAGAAGGATATACCCCTTAATGACCAGGCCATTTTTTGCAATACGGCACTGCGTCATTTTAACTGACAATTGCGCAGTCGTGCGACGTTGTACCCAAACAAAGTTGACAGTTTTTTTTAACCAAAAATAGAGCTATCTTTTGGTGGTATTTGATCGCCTCTGCGGTTTTTATTTTTTGCGCTACAAACAAAGAGCGACAATTCTGAAAAAACATTTTTTACTTTCTGCTATAAAACATTTCCAAAAAAAAAAAAAATGTATTCATCAGTTTAGGCCGATATGCATTCTTCTACATATTTGTGGTAAACAAAATCGCAATAGGCGTATATTAATTGCACAAAAGTTATAGCGTCTACAAAATAGGGGATAGATTTATGGTGTTTTTATTTTGTTTATTTTTTTTACTAGTAATGCAGGCGATTAGTGATTTTTAGTGGGACTGCGACATTGCGGCGGACATATCGGACACCTAACTGACATGTTTTACACTTTTTTGTGAACCAGTAACATTATTACAGTAATCAGTGCTAGAAATGCCCTAATGACACTGGCATGGAAGGGGTTAACATCAGGGGCGATCAAGGTGTTAAATGTGTACCCTGGGGGGTGTTTCTAACTGTACGGGGAAATGGGGAAACACACAGATCTGTCTTCCTGTATAGGAGAAAGACAGGATCTGCGCGATCTCCCCTGTCAGAACGTAGATCTGACTTCTTTACACAGGCAGATCCCCATTCTATCTCTGCGGGGAGCGATCGCGGGCGGCCGGCGGATAGCGAGTCCGCTCCACCCGCTGATTGGCTCTCCCACTGGCCAGTGGGTGCCCACAATAGACCATCGTACACTGGTGGCGATTCGCGGGAACGAGCCCCATTGCCGCAGTATAACTGCTGCGGCTGGGGCTAAAGTGGTTAATACAGCGGTCAGTGCTAATTCTATACACTGTACTAATGACACTGGCTGGGAAAAGGTTAACATCTAGGGGCAATCAAAGGGTTATTTGTGTGCCTAACAATGTGTGATGTGTGCGGCTTTTACTAAGAGATGTGGTTGTTTTTTCTCCCTGCTTTGCCACATCTCTACTCCGTGTGCAGAGCCCTGTGTTGTTAGTAAACACAGAGCTCTGTACTGTGATTTGCTAAGCTGATCAGTAAGTCCCGGCCATAAATCATTGGCCTGGACCTGATGACCAACCTGTGCTTTGGCAAATGACAGCACAGATAGGGGCAGTGCACGCATCTTCTAGCCAGAAATGCCGCATCCTGCACATGTACATTATCTGGCATAGAGAGACCGCCGTATATCTACATGGAGTGGTCCACAAGTCGTATAAACATAGGGCCACGCTGCATCTTTTAACCCCTTCACGTCGACCATACACAAATATGCGGCCTCGGCTTGACGGGGTTGTACCGGGGTGATGCATGCAGCTGTGCACATCACCCCGTTACCGTTTTTCAGAGCTGGCGGTTGGCTTACTTGGGATAACAACCAATGCTGCTAAAAGCTGTTCAGCTGTTATCCCAAGGAGCGTGAGGGGATGTCCCCCCTCCCGCCACCTTCCGTGGCTCTCCCAGGATCTCCCATATCACCGAGAAGTTCGAGCGACCAGCCGACACGTCCGCTGGCTGACCGAAGACCCGGATGAAGCTGGAATCAGCTTTGATTGGGTCTCAGCTCTAGTAACCTGCAAGCAATGTCATAACATCACTTCCGGTTTACTGGAGCCTTAAAGGCGCCACAATTTACAAAAAAAATGACAGCATTCAAAACAGCCAAGCTTGGCTATTTGAATGCTTTAAAGTGCAAAGCTGGGATTTGGGGTCTTTTAGACCCCAGATTCCTCCATAAAGAAGACCTGTCACTGACTATTACTGTCACAAGGGATGTTTATATTCCTTGTGACAGCAATAAAAATTATCAGAAGAGACAGTGTAAAAATAAAATAAATAAAATAAAATAAATCAGAAAAAAGAAAATAATTTTAAAGCCCCCATCCCTCTGTGCTCACGCGCAGAAGCGACGCATACGTAAGTCGAGCCCGCAAATGTAAACGGTGTTCAAACCACACATGTGAAGTATCACCATGATCGAGTGAGAGCAATAATTCTAGCACTAAATCTCCTCTGTAACTGTAAACTGGTAACCTGTAGAAATGTTTAAAACGTCGCCCATGGAGAATTTCAATTTATTCTATTTGAAATCTGTAGTTGGGAAGATGATTATATTCTATTCTTTCCTATTGTCTGTTCTATTATATTGTATTTTTATAAATTCTATTCTTTTTTTTTCTATTCTATCCTATTCTTTTCTATTCTATTCGAATTTAGGAAAAGGTTATATCCTTTCTGTTTTATTATATTTTATTCTATTCTTTTCTATTGTATTTCAATTTATTCTATTTGAGATGTGAATGTCAAAAGATGGTTATATTCTTTTTATTTTATTCTATTCTGTTTTGTATTCTATTCTATTCCTTTATTTTCTATTCTTTTATTTTCTATTGTATTCTTTTCTATTCTATTATATTCTTATCAATTCTATTTTATTATCTTGGGAAATTCGAATTTATACTTGATTCAAAAGAGATTCAAACTCGAAAACTATTCGAAAACTTTTCAACTTTGATTGGAAAACTATTTGAATTTTAATTTAGATTTTTTTAATTTTGTTTCTTTATTTTGGATTTGTTTAAATTCGGCACTCCTTGTAATTCAGAAATTCGGATATATGCGAATTTTCTGAATAACAAAACATTTATTCGAATTTCAATTTGGAAGAAACGAACCGCACATGTCCACTTCTACTAAGGCCCCTTTTACACTGTCACGACTTAAAGTTGCGCGATTTGGGCACGATTTTGACATGATTTCAGGAAATGCCTGTGCAAACTTGAGGTCTATGGACCTCAACTCCCATGAAAGTCAGACTAAATTAGTGCAGGGACTACTTTGAAGTCGACATGACTTGAAGTCGTACAGATATGAATGGTTGTCATTAGAAATCATGGGGAACGACTTGTCATGCGACTTTGCAGTCTAAAGGAGTCACATACAGTACCTCCCTCTATCATCTAATTCTGTACATGCTTTCACATTCTGTATGATGATCTCCTTTGCTATAAGCGGTGTTACTTGCAAAGCTCTAACCAACAGTTTTATAGTTTATGTGTCTTTTCCTTTTGTGATGTTGATAATGTAATTTAACACACTAATTACTGGATAATCCAGAAGGATGATTTTTTTTCATCAGGTAACTCTTCATCTACAGAATTGTGATATCTCCTTCTTTATTATTATCATAGCATTCCTATATTGATATTTTTGTGCTAGTATAATTGACACAAGGTTTTCATGTTTTCCGTTTCTTCATTTTGTATCAATTTATGTCTTAAAAAATCCAACAAAAATTAATTATGCAAAAAAAAAAAAAAAGACGTACAGGAAAGAGTTCAATAGCTGATCCTCGATTCCAAGCTTTGATTGAACAATAACAGCCAAAATGTCACTAGTTATAGCTGACATGCATATCTGTAATTTGCTGTTTTATATAAATAGGTATAATTACATAATTATTATTTTCTTTCAGCTTGTTTTGTTCCTAGCTATCCTCATGGAAAGTAAAGCCATGAAGTCATACTGGACTGCCAATGATGATGATTTTGACAGTCTAGTAAAGGAGGTATGGGGATGTTTCGGACAACTTATTGGCTTTGTAGTTGTGAAAAGAAGAACCCCTAATCTAGACCCCGCTAACCAAGCAGGACCCTATTTGTCAGCAACCTTCCCATCCAGCAGTCCTAAGTATGGTTTTTATGGAGCAGAGCAGAGTAAGCATGATCTCTCCTAGCACTCTTTGTTAATGTGGACCTCACGCGTCTCTAGCTAAGAACATCCGTCAAAGTACTGTCTCTATAATGAAAACAGATTAAGGTCTACAAGCCCTCTAAGGACCAAAGTCTATAGTCAACATAAAATACATTTAGAAACAACAGAGCGAAAGTCTGACAGCCTCTTTTAATAATAGGGAAGACGCATTTCCAGGAGATGTGGCGGCCTTGGATGGTGTACACTTTCTCCATGCGGTACCTGGTTTATCTACCCCTGGGTGCGCTTGAACCCTTTTGGCATCATTTAGTGGGCATTACTGTCTGTCTCTGGCTCTATACACTGGCTGGTTTTCCTGGAATGGGGGGAGCAGTTGGAGTGGATGGGGTGTAGCGCTTCCTCTGCCCTCCCACCCCTGGGATTCGCTTCCCACCCAGTCTTCACGCTTCCTTTTTCTCTTTTTTTGCCCCCCCTTTTTTTCCAACCGCTTTCCCGATGTCCTGTGTTTGGATGTTGCTCAGGGGTTTTTTTTGTTTTGCTTTTTTTTCCCCCTTTTTGACTCTCTAGGTGTCTGTTTAGAGAAATTTTCCCTGTTCCCATTATTTAAAGCCTGGTACACATTAGTTGTTTGTTTTTTGTGAACCCAGTGGGCTGATATACAAAAAGATTCAATGAAAAAAAAGCAACTGAAGAGCTCAGGAGGAGCTGCTGTACTAACAATCCAATGTTAGTACAGTGATCTCCTCCGTTGAGCTATTGTGTTCTGACAGGGGGAAAACCCCCCTGCCAGAACACACCAATGGCTGAGAGCTCTGATTGGTAGACCTTTTTCGGTCATGCCCCTTTGACTATCGGACTGGCTACCATACACATGGGCCAAATTTCGGCCGGTTTCTATTGAACCAGCCAATGCCGCCTGATATTTGGTGGTTTACCACGGTAAAACATTAAGCTTGGGTTCACACTGATGCACCACTCATTCTGATGACCCTGGTGGCCACATCACTTTGGAGGTATTTATCTCTCACTCCCTGTTGTGGCTATAGGACAGAAAGTGAAGAGAAGACTCCCCAATATAACACAGGTGGAAAAAAACACTGACGGGTTTTAACCCTCCTTTACTTTATCCAAAATAAAAACAGTGCCTTAAGTTCTAGTTTAGGGCTATCTGTTATATATAACACAGTAAAATGTCATGGTAACATTCAACCCCCATCCATATACTCCAGGAAGAGCTCTCCTATAATTTACAGTGTTTTCAGGCACCCTTAAAGTATGCAAAACCCTGAGGCACCCCAGTCTAAAATATAAAAAACATAAATGTTCATTATCAATGAGAAACCTGAGCTTGGAATGAGACACACAACTGCCTGGATGAAATAAACTTCACACCAGAGGTCCCACCATCATATCAGAGGTCCCCCATCACAACAGAGTCCTCATATCCATGTATGATCCGGAGCAAGCTGGCTCTTGTGCTCGCCATAGATCAAGGAACCCCTAGCAACCTCTGGAAGAACTTTAGGGTTCCACAGGACCCTGGCTGAGGATGATTGTAGACAGTCAAAATAAATGTTTCCAACTCGGGTGCCATGACATCCTGGTTGAAAACAATGACTTCCATAACAGCCATTCTCAACCAGGGTTCCTCCAGAGGTTTATATTTATTTATTTTATTTCAGGTACTTATATAGCGCTGTCAATTTACACAGCGCTTTACATATATCTAAGGTCCCTAACTCACATTCATACATATACTAGGGTCAATTTAGACAGGATCTAATTAACCTACCAGCATGTCTTTGGAGTGTGGGAGGAAACCGGAGTACCCAGAGGAAACCCACAGAGGCACAGGGAGAACATGCAAACTCTAGGCAGGTAGTGTTGGGGTTGGGATTTGAACCAGCAACCCTTTTGCTGCCAGGCCAAAGTGCTATCCACTACACCACTCTGCCATAGGGTTGCCACATCATCCCTTTAATCCAGGACACATATAAATTACAGAGGTTCTGAGGCTAATTTAATGCAGATAAGGCACCAAGTGAGTTTATTTATCACCTTAATCAGCCACAGAACCTGTGTAATTAATATGTGTCCTGGATTAAAGGGATGATGTGGCAACCCTACTCTGCCATCCTTATATAAAATAAAATAGTAAGCGCTGACCGTAGTAAAAAATGAATCCAGGCAGCTGAACACTCTAAGGAAATTCAATACATCTCAAAATTACAAGCATGGTTAAATAGTGCAGCGCCACTAAAGTCCATATTGAAATGTCCATAAAATGATGAGAGGTATATAAGAAGCTGCAGTGAGAAGGGTGTCACAACTTCCAACACACAGTGCAGGGTGACCTCTGCCCATCCACCACCAGTAGTGCAAGCCTCTCACCTTATAAACTCAACCTCATAGAGGTCACAGAGGAGACATCTATCACCTCCTGTCCTGTCCTGCGATCTCCACCAGCCAGATAGAACTCACTTAGGCATACGACAGCCACAGGCCTGTAGGAAAACCTGTTTAGCACTGATTCCTCCAGAGGTTGCTTGGGGTTCCTTGAGCTATGGCTGATCGACCCCAATCTAATAGTGTCTGCATAGTAGTTCTGTGTCCAGTGCCAAATAGCAGGGCCAGCGACATGACACCAATGATCTTTGCAGCTGTCAGTAAGGGTGGCATTGTGGTGACCACTGTATGGGGTGCATTCTTCTCACTAACCACAAGTGTAAGGGGCATTCTTCCAATTGTCCCCTGATAAATTAGCAGGAGCTCTCTGAGATCTATAATTTATTATTAAGGCTAAAAAGGTTGAGAAAGGCTTGTCTATAATATAACCACACAGAATAACTAGAGCATCTGTCTCGGCCAGATGTATTGATATGGCCTAGAAATAATACAACTGAGAGAAGTCCTCATCCTGGCCGAGCATCCTGCAATATAAAAAAAAAACCTGGAGAGTATAAAATCTGGTGCAGCTGTGCATGGTAGCCAATCAGCTTCTAAATTCAGCTTGTACAATAAAGCCTCGTACACACGGGACGACGATCGTATACGACAGGTCGTACGAACGACCGTTGTATGGGAAATCGATCGTTCGTATGCGCGATTAGAACATCCGACATACGACGGTCGTACAATGGGAGTTGTATGAGCAAACTTAAAAAAACTTGGTCGTACCAACAAGCGGTCATACGATCGTTGTATTCTGTGTACAGAGAAGTTGGTACAACAAGTTGTATTGTGCAAAACACACATGCTCCAAAGTCAGGAACGGCCGAATGCTAATTACATGCGCCTGAACGTTCTGTCTTTGGTCGTACGATTGTGTAGTGCAGTCAGTATGCTACATACAACAGCCAACATACGATTTGAGACGATCGTACGCACGATCGTCGTCCCGTGTGTCGAGGCTTTAGGCTTTGCCCAAAAAAACTGAAGCTGATTGGTTTCTATGCAGAGCTACAGCAGATTTTGCACTCTCCAGTTTTAGTAAAGCAACCTCATTATAATAAATCCACATGCATAAATATTGTAGAAACTCAAAAAATGGACCATCCAGCTATAGTAAACTAGGTCTTAAAAATTCTAATACAAAACTTGAGCTAGAGCTAAACACATCCTCATGACTCGGGTATACCTGATGGACCCAAACATTAAAAACCACCCCACCACTGCTCGGCCCTCTTCTAATTCTACCCCATTTACCTTAATAATAACTGTAGACCACAACCATTTTGGAGTAAAATTTGGCCACAGCAGCCATTTTATTAAAGAAATATAACTTAACATGAAATTTAACATTTTCAAAACATTTCAAACATCAAAACATTCTTGACAAAAACTATCAGCATCTCTCTATCCTCCCTCAGAATGTTGGTCTGTGACGGCGCCCCTTTGGACTAACCTTGTTCAAAAAACCCGCACTGTACCATTACCATACCAGGCCTCCAGCCGTAGAACACCGACTCGGAGACGAACCTTACTTGCATTGCAACCATTCCCATATTCCGACCAAACCTCCGTTAGCCGAAATAAACCATAGACACATACCGCTGATGTGTCCCACCAAACCCTTCCTTCTCCTGCATTTTATCCCCACCGTCAAAGACCAACACCCGCCACAGCACCCAAGGGGTGAGCCCTTACCCTTGGGAGCACCGCCACACTCTCAAAGCACGTTCTATTCCGTCCTGTAGACCAAGAGCCCATAAATCGATGCCCACCGCATTCAAGTGGACCCCATCTCCTTTGAGATAACGCCACGTCTCAGTCTCCAACTCTCTATGGCGAACCACCAACCCTCCATTCCTAATTACGAATTTTCCCACTGCCTTATTGACCTTCTTACGGGCCCTATTGATCCGCCCCACCGACCTGGCCAGACGCCATGTGGTCCTAGCTACAATATCCGACCACACCACGACCATGTCAGGAAAAA
>BLSH010523653.1:1069626-1090038 GCA_018402905.1 Glandirana rugosa
ATTGCACTCCTTAAGAGTAAACCGAAGTATTCGTTTGTGAAAGTTGAATCACGAACTTTGTCCAATAGAAGGAGACAGTAAAGGTCCATCGTCTAGTGTTATAGTTACGTGTTACCGGAGCGTCAAGAGTTCTGTAATGTCCGAATATAGAAACCCTAGTTATAAGAGGACGACACACACATTCATAGGTTAATGTGGTACTCTTCTGAAGTCTAAAACCCGGTACCGAGGATAGGTGCGTCCAGAAGACGGTCGTAACGAGAATTAATCACAACTCGCTTGGGCCTGACATTGCAAGCCCAGGCATGGACCGAACTCGAACGATTTTTGAAATGTCCGGGTCCGGGTCCGTGCCACGGACACCCTAAAGTTCGGTACGGACCCGAACGTTACAGTCCGGGTTCGCTCAACACTAATTAAGAGCAATGCTGGCAGAAGACCTGCGTGGATAGGAGCCATGGCCCAAAATCTGAAGTCTTCTCATGGTGTAATTGGATACTTACACACACAGCAGGAGAATATTGATCCCAAAGATATAAGCCTGTAATGTCTTGAGAACTGCGAGGCCATTGTGCATTGATATTGTGATCTGCTACCTGGAAATGACAGAGGAAGATAACCTGTTTCAAGCACTAAGTTGAAAGTGTTTGCTTATGAAGCCAAATGAGAATTCCTCACGTTAGATTTTTATATGTGGCTAAGTGTATCATAAAAAATGGTTCAATAAAGCTTTGAAAAAAAAATACATAAAAAAAAATACAATTTTAGAAAAATACTAATTGCACCGTATAAACTTACTTGCAGTCATTTCATTTTTTATTGCCCAACTACGTAACAGGTGAGCAGCCTTGGCACCAGTCATGTGACCTGGTGTTTTGGAAAGTGGCACTAAATAGGGTATAGCAACATTTTAAGTTGTTTTTTTTTTTTCTGCAAACAATCACAAAAAATTGGGAGAATTCTGGTAAAAAATCACTTTTTTTAGTTGGATACATTGAAGTCAATGGTGAAGGTGAAATTAAGGTGGGATTTAAAGTGGAAGTAAATCCTCCTATTGTTTTCAGCTAAGGAAGCTGCCATCTTGGCTTCGGTTTAATTTTCATCCGCCATGATCCTGCACATGTGATCAGTTATGACTGGAACGAAGAGAGGAGGAAAGATCCCTGGTGCCACGCATCCACTATGTCCTATGGTGGTATGAGAGAGACAACCTCAGCCTGGGCTCCCACCAGGCCACGCCCTTGTACACCAGCCATTGGATGGTTTGACAATTTCGTTGAGAGCACAACCAATGTGACAGTTGCATTCCCAGCATGTGTAGGAAATGTAACTGTTAAATCGATGGGGTTACATCCGCTTTAAATTGCTCCTTAGGATTACGGAAGCTGCTTCTTACTATCCTTGACCTGTGCGTGTTCCAAAAAATGGCCCTTCATTAGCTGGGAACATGCACTTTAACACGTCAAAACAAATCCTAAACATAACCCTAAACTTCCATATAAATGGGAAAACTAAATGTTTTTCCATTTTTATTTCGTTTTTTTAGATTGATCATTTTTTTATAACCGGGTCTCAACTATCCTGGGTAGTCTTGTGCCAAAAATTGGCCTCTTGTAAGCTGGGAACATAACATTAAATACTGGGAGAGAAATACTCACATGTGTAACTATAGGTTTGATGCATGAAATCATAAACATATCCCAAACATTTTATATATGTGGACAACAAAATGAAAAAAAAAAAAAGTATTTTTCAAATATTTTTTTTTACTTTTATTATTTTTTATGTAACTGGGTGTCAACTATCCCGGACCAGTTCTTGTGCCAAAATATGTCCCCATGTTAGCTAACCTTAAATTATGAGGAACTGAAATCCTAAACATAACCCTAGCTTTTTATAAAAATGGACAAAAAAATGGGAAAAAACTGTAAAATTGTTTTTAATTTTTTTTTTTTACTATAATTATTAGCAATAATTATACTTTTCTTTTTTGTGTAACTGGGCATCAGCTATCCTGGACCAGTAGTGTGCCACAAAATGACCCCTCATTAACCTTGTTTTAGTTTCTTTTGCCAGAAAAAAAAACTGTGAAAAAAGTTAAATAAAAAATTGACATTGACAAATATTCATCAAATACATAAAAAAGGACACTAATGAAATTAAATGAATCTAACCCCCCCCCCCCCCCCACCAAGAAAAATAAATCAAACTGGAAAAAAAATGATTTTTCAAGCAAATTTGCCTAAACACTTACCTGCCACCGTACATGTTTAAATGGCGAAGAGGTGGCCGTTTATATCTGCAGTACCGTTTAAAAAGCCACTGCAGAAATAACTGTTGGTTGGCCAGTGCGCCAATTAATGTGTTTGAACATGTCGGTTCACGGACACTTTGGGGGTTATTTACTAAAACTGGAGAGTGCAACATCTGGTACAGCTCTGCTTCCAGGTTTTATTGCTAAAGCTTAATTGAAGAAGCTGATTGGGTACAATGCACAGCTGCACTAGATTTGGAATGCACCAGCGTTAGTAAATCTACCCCTGTGTACAGAGCTATTCCAAGTGGCTCTGTACTCTGGGAACACTGTGATCATAGACTATTCACAGCAATCACAGATGTAAACAGTGTTTACATTTGTGAGCCTGCCCTTCCCTTTAACAAAGTAGCAAGTGGAGGAAAGAGGAACTAAGCCATTCATTAGTTCCCAATCACTGTATTATGACAGTATATACAGTTAATAGATTTGCCATATATTAAAGCCTATAAAATGTAAGTACCCTTGAAACAGTTGCAATCTGAACCATTTTGGAGATATTCATGTCAACTCTGGCCAATGCCTGTGCAGTGATTGCAGAGAGTGGCGTGCCACGATGGTAACTACCCTATGCATGCCAGAGAGCAAGAACCCAGAACGAGGATCTAGTGAAGATGGAAATGCCAGGAGCAGTGACAGCTCATTGCTGGAGGGCATTATTTGACAAGTAAGTGTGTCATAATGGGCTAATATGTGGCACATTCCTACACATTATGGCATCAAGCACCTGGGGCCTATTACAAAAACAAAACAGGTTATTATTAAATTACCACCAAATACCGCCAAATGAAAGCTCTTTCTGTCTCAAAAGACTAAAATAAAATTAATTTGGGCACAGCGTCACACGACAGAGTAATTGTCAGTCAAACTATCACAGCACTGAAAATTGAAACATGGCCTAGTAATGAAGGGGTATTACAGGCTGGTACTCAATTGGTTAAAGTGGTTGTAAAGGCAGGTCTTTTAACTTCATGCATTCTATCCATAAAGGAAAAAAGCCCCCCCCCCCCAGCCCCAAATGGGAACCCAATACTTACCTGAGCCCCCTCTCGATCCAGCGATGTCCACAAGAGCCTTGCCTCTCCATGGACTCACACTCCTGATTGGCTTTTGGCAGCAGCAGGAGCCACTGGCCAATCAGGAGATGGAGGGGGCAGGGCTAAGCAGCAGCTCCATGTGTGAATGGACACACAGAGCCATGGCTCGGGAGCTTGCCTGCTTGGGTGTCCCCAGAGTAAGCCGCTTGCTGTGGGGGCACCCTGCAGGAGGTAGGGGCCAGGAGCACCAGAGTGGGACCTGAGAAGAGGAGGATCTGGGCTGCTCTGTGCAAAACCCCTACACAGAGCAGAAAAGTATAACATGTTTGTTATTTAAAAAAAAAAAAAAAAGCATAGCTTTAATATCTCTTTAAGTAACTCAGTGAGCAAAATCCAGAGTTTCCATTTTGACAAAATTGTGCTGTGAAATCAGTTCTGCTCATCCCCAAACAGTGATCCTTGCTTACAACAGAGCAAGCAATGGACATGTGACCCGGAAGCACCAAAAATCTGAAACCGGTGATTACAATACAAGGCGGGTCTTTTTTTTTTGTACATTTATCCATGCAGTGTTACTTATTACATTATAGGTACTGAAACAGCAAAATAATGTTTTGATCTAAAGGTCTGTTTTAATAAAACCGATCATCCTGACTGTAACCAAGATGTATAATGGGGTTCTGAGAGAAGAGAAAGGAGAGAAGATTAGCGTTGGCTACATTATCTATTTGCATTTCATTTCAGCAATGAAATGGATGCCTCCCAGGATCCCATCAAACAATAGCACAGGCTGATGGGCCCATTGTACGAGGGCATTTTGTCAGATCATCCCTCCCCCTCCGCATGAAGATAGAGCGTTCCGTTATTTCCCATACTAATGAGTCACAGAGTACCTCTCCATCAGGAGCCTGAAGTGGGGATCGTGATTTGCTGGATGTGAAATCTCTCGGCAGGACATAATTAGATTTAGTAAATAAAACTCATTTTTGCTGCTCTTTGTTCCCTGCCTGTAAACAAAGATATTTTCTGTAATTCTGTAGCCCTGACTCATCCTTAAAACCGATGTAAACCCAATCACTACAATCTCATTTAATCTTTAATGTGTTTATCTCATATCAAAAGTCATATTTTATATTATTAAATCTGCAGCTTTTATTAAAATAAAACCTGGCGATCCTGCCATGAAGGCTCTTGTGACGGACCACCTGGCACCCCGACTGGGTGCCTCCGCCAAATGGTGCCAGGGCTGGATTACGAGCATCATGGGCCTGGTGCTGAGGATTTTGGCGGGCCTTTTTATGGAAATAAATAACATGAAAATGCAAACAATTATTTGTTAAAACAAATCAAATATGCCACCGCAATTTACATATCAATCATGTATCAATCATATCATCAATCAAAGCATACAGAGCAGGGCTCAGCAGGATTAGTGACTCGCTCACACCATTGGGCTGGGCCTATCTTAAGGAAGGGGCCTGGAGCTGCAGCTCCAATAGCCCCTATGTTAATCCAGCCCTGCCTCCTGCCCTCCGAACCTTTCCGCCAGACCAGGAGCTAATGCCAGCCCTTTAACCCAAGCATCCGACACAGACAAAATGTTGAGTTGAAACCAAAGGAATAACTGTTTATTGAAACTCAGACACATACTTTATACCCCCAGGAGGACATTCCGCTCATGGGGATATTAGCATAGATAAGATAAGACGTACAAACAGTAAAAACATGACAATGCAACCTTTAAACATTAATCTAATGAATAGCTAGGCACCTAGACAAGTCTAATCAGTATGACTAGTAGTCACAGGAATTCCCCACCCTGCCTCCCTTGTCTATGTGCTGGAAAACATGTCCACAATAAGTTTTGATTAGCCAAGATGTGCCCACCATAGGGTTGCCACATCATCCCTTTAATCCAGGACACATATGAATTACACAGGTTCTGTGGCTAATTTAATGCAGATAAGGCACCAAGTGAGTTTAATTGCCACCTTAATCAGCCACAAAACATGTGTAATTGATATGTGTCCTGGATTAAAGGGATGATGTGGCAACCCTAGCCCACCAGGATGCCCAGAAATAGTTCCACTGCCGTAGATAGATAAAATTCATTACACCACTTGTTTCTAAATGTCCCACCCCAGATCCAGCTCGGATCTAGGTTACTAAGTGGCACATTTCCGACAGGAAATAGTCTAAAAAGTTAATAATATAAGGTTGGTAGTAGCCAGGGCAAAATGGGCAAATGCTGCATTATGCAGCTCTCGAGGACCAGCCAGGGGTAAGATAAGAAATATGCCCAAGTAATGTTCCATATCCCCGGCTGGTAAAGGTGCATCTGCTTGATCCGTCCAACACAATGTTACCACAGACGCACCACTGTTCTGGGGATTTCTTGGCTGCATAATCCTGGTAGATGCTCCTGGCTTAGAGTTGCCACATTATCCCTGTAATCCAGGACACGTATTAATTACACAGGTTCAGTGGCTGATTAAGGTGGTAATTAAACTCACTTGGTGCCTCATCTGTATTCAATTAGCCTTAGAACCTGTGCAATTCATATGTGTCCTGGATTAAAGGGATGATGTGGCAACTCTATCCTGGCTAGTGAAAGGGTTTCAGGACCCGTCTCCAAGCTCTGGCTGGGAGAAGCAGACTAGCCACATCATCCCTTTAATCCAGGACACATATGGATTGCACAGGTTCTGAGGCTAATTTAATGCAGATGAGGCACCAAGTGGTTTAATTACCACCGTAATCAGCCACAGACCCTGTGTAATTAGTATGTGTCCTGGATTAAAGGGATGATGTGGCAACCCTAAAGCAGACAAAATCCCCAGTCTCCCCCATGCACCATAATCAGTGGGTAGAAGGCTAGCCCATAGTCCCCTCCAAAAGCCCCTGTCCTGGTTGGATCTGTCACAGCCCTTGTTCAGGCACTTCCGGTTACAGAGTGATAACATATGGTTTCTGTCTCCCAAATGAGCTCCTACGTTGTTTCAAATGCTATTTTTAAAATGATTAACTTTGGAGCTTTTATTAAAACGAAAAACAGCATTTTCTAAAGCAAAAATAAACAAGGCAGTTGTTTATGATGCACAATGCTTTAGCAAATTAAATTACATCCAATAAGGATTTAGATATATTTTAACACAAAATTTTAGCCATGAAAATAGACCTCTTTGTTGCTAAAGAGCTACCCAGACTAAAAAGCTACCCCCCCACAGCTGTTTTATTATTAAAAGTCCCTTTAAACAAAATAAGTAGACCGATAATGCTAACCTCTAATTCTAAAAATGGTGCCCCCCTCCCATGATTCTCCTCCTCTTCATTGTTATTTTGAAGGGGTCTGGGAATGGAATTTCACATTTACTTACAGCCGTCTTTCACTAAAATACTCCTTTTATCATTCCAATCCAACTTCCTCCTTAACCTAAAATAACCAACCATTTTTGGGGGGGGGTTCTACAGTTCATGCCATCCCCATGGCTGCATTCTCGTCTATGTGAAAATGATGTCACCCTGCTCGCATGGCCCTTTGGGATATCCATGTCAGATATCTCAGGAGGCATCAGAGGTATAAACCAGGCCTCCAGGAGGAGGAAAAGGACCTTTCTCTGCTTCACTGGGGGCTGGCTGCAAGAACATGGAAGAGACAAATATAGATGAAGAAGATTGCGGCACTGAATGTGGTGTGCAGCAAAGGAGCTTGGATTGGTTGTTGCATTTGCTGAATGGGTGAGTATCTTGAGAGCAACTCAGCATAGAAGGTAAGGATGGTGGGATGAAGTTCCTCTTTAAAGTTGAACTCCAGGTATAGTTTTCATTGCAAAGTTTCATTGGTCCAGCTTGGTCCAATGTAAGCATGCATATTCCATACATGTGGGACTACTGTGGTAGCAGAAAATCACTGTAGTAGTTGACGCTACTACGGTGATCACCGTGGTCTTCTGGGCCCTGTGGCAGAGGCTGCCCTTCTGCGTAGTTAAGATTGGGTGTCCCTTGCTTAGCACGGCTGTCAACCATACCTGGAGTTCAGCTCACAAATAATCATGACATACACTATTTGGCCAAAGGTATGTTGACACCCCACCAAATTATTAAGTTCAGGTGTTTTCAGTGAAGGGAACTATTATTGCTGTAGCACTTTCACAATTGTGAGCTTCCAACCTTGTGGCAACAGTTTGAAGAAGGCATTTTTCTGTTCTGGCATGCCTATACCCTTTTGTACAAAGTCAGCACCATAAAGACATGGTTTGATGTATTTGGTGTGGAGGAACTGGAGTTGCCTTACGGAACACCTTTGGGATGAATTGGAACACTGAGCAAAGTCTTCTTGTCCAACATCAGTACCTGACCTCACAAATGCTCTTTCAGTTGAATGGACACAAATTCCCGCAGGCACAATCCAAAATCTTGAGGAGGCCCTTCTCAAAAGAGTGACGGATGTTATATCTGCAAAGGGTGAAGCCAACTCCTTATTAACACCCATGATTTTGGAAAGATATGTCCAGAAAGCAGTGGTGCCACTAGGGTTGTTACGGTAAAACATGGTCTCAACAAATCCCTCCGCCCACTAGACTCTCTCCTGTCTATCCGGCCCAGTGTCCTGCAGAGTGCTTGGCAGTCTAGCTTTCAGCTGGTGCCTATGAGGGTGGCATCATCAGGTATCACTTCCTAAGTGATGTGCCCGCACCCCCATAGCGATGCCACTGCCACAAAGCTCATACAAGTATGATGGTCAGGTCTCTACGAGCCTTGGGCCATTTAGTGTATCATTCAGTTCATAGTGTTGTGGTGACTTACCTGATCTAAGTGTGGGGAATGATTAGAACCTTTGTTAATTTTTTTTTTACTGCTGTCTGTTTCGCTGTTGGGGGCAGTTCTAAACATGCGTTTTTCCAGTACATGGAGTTCTTTCTGTATGGTCAGCACTCAGGCCACAATCTGACCAGATGGCTCGTCAAGCTGATTGGTTGGCATCTGTAACACATATAGTTGTGCGTTCAATTGGATGCACTGGAAATGTCTGATCTGAACAAATGGAATATTGATCCAGCAAGGCAGAATAATTCTAGTTATACTGTATCTGATCTTAATTTGTGTTTTTTATCTGACTTTTATCTGATAATTAGAAAAAAATCAGTAGAATCAGCAGCAAAAGGCACTTTAGTAGCAGCATGTGAAAGAGCGAATAAATGATCATAATCAAAAATTGCAGTCAAGCTGAATAACGATCATAACTTGTGTGGTCATTAATAGGGTTGAATTTCATGGGTAATTTTAATCTTTCTGCTGAGCAATTTAACTAGTTGCTGCCAGTTGCCTTATTTGCAGCTCATTGATTTTAATGAGTTGTATATTGGGTGAAAGGTAGTCAACTTTTACATTAGGTAAATTATTTAAAGCTGAACTCAAGGCAATCAGCTAAATATATGTAGCACCCCATGTAACTTAAGGCAGTTAGGGACCCCCGGGTGGTTCGATGGTCTAGCATTTCATCTCATGGCTGAATTTTTTATCCTTTGTGGGGTGGCAGAAGTTGGGTATCCGTCACTTTAAGATGTTTAACAGAGTAGAACCAATAAACTCAAGGAGAGGGAAATTAGGGCACAGGATACCCAAAAAATATACCACTCACTGAGTCACAGCCAATACAGAAAAAATACCTTTAAGCCAGACCAGCACTCTGTACTATTCAGACTGTAAAGCAGCTTCAATGTAGCACACATACTCTTTGGATGAGCCACCAGAACTTCCAGCAATGTCCATCAGCAGTCACTTTCATCCAGCTCTCCAGGACATTCTTCAGCAGAAGTTTCACCCCTGGTGCTCCAGTTCAGGTAACCATCTTTGTACTCCACTTCCCCTGGGTTTACTCACCAGCAGTGCAGCAGGAAGCTTCAGGCCCCAAACCCGGCCCCTCTGTAACATAGCATACCCTCCCCAGGCAGCAGGCCTGGGAGGACAGGAACATACAGCAGCATACCCTCCCCAAACAGCCTGCAAGGGAGTTTTCCAAGGTCACTCACAAATATTTTTATACTTCTCCCGAATGCACCACTGGCTATAAACCTGCTATGGAGACATAAACATTTCTAACTCAGGTTATTGGATCTCCACTATTTCCAGGGAAACTCCTCAAAAGTAAGCACAAGCAATCCATAACACTGAGCTCTGGAAGAACCTAAAGCTTTTGAAGAACCTGAGGAATTAAGAATTATCAATCCATGTTCAGGCTGACTACAGCCCAGCAGCACTAAATTTAAGCTAGGGACACCAGTGCATAGAGCAAAGTCCCTAATAGGGAGGACCATGGGTTCAGCTGTCAGTGCCAGTCCAATGAGCTGTGGGTGGGGGATTCCGAACACCTAATACATAGTATCCAATGACGGATGCCTCCATCGAGTGCACATCGGGCACTGACTAAGTGGTCCCTGTGGGTGTATGGTGCACCGTGGGGTATCCCCCTCTTTGGCCGCTTCTGGGAGACAGCAGAACACAGCCTTATGAGATATTACTGTTTTTATTGACCTATGATTGCACAATATTTGACATAGCCTCCTCTTCGCCTGAAGAAGGAAATATTTTTTCCAAAACAGGTCGGGATTTATCTATGGATCACCAATACTGACCAAACTGTATCATTAGTGGCTGTTTTCTCTGTGTTTCTTAGACCAGCAGGGTATTTTTACTTCTGGATTGTACAATGCTGTATGTTTTTATGTCATTTTGTGCTTAAGTATGGCAGTATTATATTGACCCATTGGTCTTTTTACTATGTCTGTAATAAAGATTGCCATTTGCCTTTCTTCATTCTTCCCAAGACCTTCTGCTCCCTAGCTCCCTCGTTACCTCCTCCCACGCTCGCCTCTAGGACTTCTCCCAAGCCTCTCCTATCCTATGGAACTGCTTGCCCCAATCTGTCTGACTATCTCTTACTCTGCTTTTAAATGATCCCTGAAAACCCTTCTCTTCAGAGAAGCCTATTTTGCCCACACCTAACAACTGTATTTTTATATAATCCATCAGCTCATTCCCTATAGCTATTACCACAGCTATTACCTCCCTCCTAGATTGTAAGCTCTAACAAGCAGGGCCCTCTGCTTGTTCCTCATGTATTTAATTGTATTGTAACTGTACTGTCTGCCCTCATGTTGTAAAGCGCTGCACAAACTCTTGGCGCTATATAAACCCTGTTTAATAATAATAATGATAATAATATACACTATATTGTCAAAAATATTGGGACTCCTGCCTTTACATGCACATAAATTTTAATGGCATCCCAGTTTTAGGCTGTAGGGTTCAATATTGATTTGGCCCACTCTTTGCAGCTATAACAGCTTCAACTCTTCTGGGAAGGCTGTCCACAGGGTTTAGGAATGTTTGACCATTCTTCCAGAAGCGCATTTGTGAGGTCAGGCATTGATGTTGGATGAGAAAGCCTGGCTCACAGTCTCCACACTAATTCATCCCAAAGGTGTTCTATAGGTCAGGGATCAGGACTCTGTGCAGACCAGTCAAGTTCCTCCACCCCAAACTTGCTCATCCATATCTTTATTAACCTTGCTTTGTGCACTGGTACGCAGTCATGTTGGGTATGCTAAACACCTTAATAGTTCCCTTCTCTGGGGGGCCAATTCCAACCCCTATAAAAAAAGCCCCACACCATAATCCCCCCTCCACCAAATGATTTGGAGGGATAGCCCAATAGCGAGTTTGGGGTGGAGGAACTTGACTGGCCTTCACGGAGTCCTGACCTCAACCCGATAGTACACCTTTGGGACGAATTATAGCAGAGACTGCGAGCCAGGCCTTCTCGTCCTTGTGGACAGCCTTCCCAGAAGAGTTGAATCTGTTATAGCTGCAAAGGGTGGGCCAACTCAATATTGAACCCTACGGGCAATAAAGTTCATGTGCATGTAAAGGCAGGCGCCCCAATACTTTTGACAATATAGTGTATATTTGTACCTCTGACTCTGCCTAAAATGCCCCGTGGGTGGTCCTTTTCCATTTGCTACTGGTCCCTATATACTGTATATGTATGGTTTCTATTTTACCTGCCAAAGAATTTCTGTTCATGGCATGATGACATTAAGGGCCCTGTCATATGTGCAAAATGGTCACTGGCTTCCATGACGTTGCTCCATTGTAGGCTGGAGACGAGATGTTGCTGCATTGTTGCGAGTGACACCCTGCAGCATTTCTGTCAGTGGGATCGCTGAGCTTTATTCTGCTTATTGAATAAGATTGGTAACCTATGGGCTTCAACACAGCCAACAAAGTCTAATACTACTGACAGAGTTCTGGAAGATGTCAAACTGAAACCAAAAAATGCCAAAACCCGTACACAGATAAATAAAAGAAAGATCCTTCATGAAGTAGTTGCAGAACGACACATGAGAATTCAGCACACGTTGCCATTCCACTTGAGCAGTCTTGTGTTCAGCAGCAGTTGAGCTGGACGCGATGTGACTCTGACAGAACTTTCTAAAGCAATCATTGATCTTTGGGCTGTGCAGACACAGCTTGTTTAATGTCTGCTTGATGCGTCCACTTTAAACAAGCTTTCATGGAGCATCAAGTGACACGTGTCAAAGCTGCCATGCAGCAGTGAGCGGGGGCATTGGGGACACTTGGCACCATTGCAGGAGTGTTGAACACTCGCTTAACACGTGTTTATTAGCACTGGGAATAAATGTGCCCTACATGGGCTTATCTCCTTTCATCAAACTGCTCTCATGTTTTTACAAGTTTGTAGCAATTTTTTTTACACATGGTCTACACCAAACTTGGGCATGGCCCAGATTCTGAAGGCAACCACCGGCACATCTACATTACATCGCCGGTCTTATAGGTTCTGTACGATGATAATCATCAGGCACAGTATTGCAGGCTTAGTGTGCTCCCAACTTGTTTATTATTAATATTATACAGAAGGTATATAGCACCAACAGTTTATAGAACGCTTTTCAACATGAGGATAGACAGTACAATTACAATACAATTTAATACAGGAGGAATCGGAGGGCCTTGCTTGTAAGAGCTTACAATCTAAGTTTATAGGGATGAATCAAATTAAGAGTTCCCATTTTCACTCACTGTTTATTAAAGATTGGGAGATTTTGTAAAAATGTTGACATTGACAATAGGAAGGCACAATTAATGTGGTTTTTAGTGGTGCAAGGGCCATTAAAGTGGTTGTCAACCTATGACAGCCACTTTAACCTACAGGTAAGCCTAGAATAAGGCTTACCTGTAGGTACCTTGCATATCTCCTAAACCTGCACGGTTCAGGAGATATGCAGTGTTCTGCATGTGCCTCCGTGCCATTTCTCCACTGACACTGTGCCGTGACTGGCGGCTCCCAAGCGCATGCATGGGAGTGACATCACGCGACTCCGGCCAGTCACAGAGCTGGAGTCGTGGCCCCGGAAGGAAGAGGGGCAGAAGATGGATGCTGCCAGTGCAGGGGGCAGTGCTGGACTCGTTCGCAGGTAAGTGGCACATAATGGGTTACTATGCGATGCATAGTAACCCATTATGCTTCTAATTTACAGGTGTATGTAGAGGAAGTAAACCCAATCTGGGTTTACGTCCTCTTTAAAGTATATGTAAACCCTTGCCTTGTAAACCTATTAGATTGTAAGCTCTTCTGAGCAGGGCCATCTTGATCCTCTTGTATTCTCACTGTATTTTCTCCCTTTTACATTGTAAAGCGCTGTGTAAACTGTTAGCACTATATGAATCCTGTATTATAATAATAATAACAATAAAGCAACCCATTCAGTTTAAAATAGAAATGAAAGGCAAACATATATACACTATATTAACAAAAGTATTGGGACACCTGCCTTTACATGCACATGAACTTTAATGGCATCCCAGTCTTAGTCCGTAGGGATCAATATTGAGTTGGCCCACCCTTTGCAGCTATAACAGCTTCAACTTTTCTGGGAAGGCTGTCCACAAGGTTTAGGAGGGTGTCTGGGAATGTTTGACCATTCTTCCAGAAGCGCATTTGTGAGGTCAGTCTGATGCTGCATCTGTCCCCCGCTGTCATTAACACTGAGAACCGAGCGATCAAACACTGCCGACCGCTCGGTTCTCAGAGCTCCCTGAGGAGAGAGCTGGGGACGCTCAGTCATCGCTGTCTGCTTTGCCCCCCCCCCCCCCATGCTCACTAGAGCACTAGGCTGTGGAGGGGGTGTGAGTGGCCGGCTCAGGCTCTCAGCAGCTCGCTGAGAGGCTGAGCCGGATGCTGGTCTGGGCATGTGGGCGGATCCCGACTTCATTGTC
This sequence comes from Glandirana rugosa, assembly GCA_018402905.1. Taxonomy (NCBI): domain Eukaryota; kingdom Metazoa; phylum Chordata; class Amphibia; order Anura; family Ranidae; genus Glandirana; species Glandirana rugosa. The sequence continues at coordinate 1,083,280 of BLSH010523653.1, forward strand.
GCGATGTTACCAGAGCCTGGACCGGCTCTGTGACGTCAGCTGAAAATGGGTCACAGGAGTGCAGAACAAACTCTTCCTTTGAGGGAATTCCTTGGGGACTCAAAGGTCACCCGAACTAGTGTCCACATTGGAAGACTTCACCTCTTAACTTACTTTTCTGGTGACAACTCAAAAATTTGGGATTTTAATTTACTTTCACTTTCAATGATAACAGAAAACAGGACAAATAGAGAGGGTGAATCTCTGTAATGGGGGCACAGACAGCAATAAAAACTGACAGGTGTTCTAATCCCTCTGCACCAGTGGCGTTGCTATGGGAGTGACAACTTGAAGTAAGAGGTGGCATAGAACAGGGCCAGGCCGGCGGTGTACATGGTACAGGCTGATCTCACAGGGGCCCCAGGAGTGTGGGGCCAAGACTCTCTTATGTGTTAGGAAGCGGCACGGCACTGTGCACGGGGCCAACTCCAACAAACTCTCCAACCTCTCTGCTCTACTAGAGTCTCCTGAATCCCCTCTGATTGGCTGCGAGGCAGCCTACACCCTACACCCCAGACACGCCTCCCTATCGTTGCTTTATATGGCAGAGTCACATGGAGCAGCCAAGCCTTCCATCCACCCATTAGCCAATCGAAGCAAGGAAACAAGTTAGAATAAAACATTCAGTGTTACAGTTAGAAATAGCTGGGAAACAGAGAAATGTAATCATAATGAAGGACTTAAATTATCCAGATATTGACTGGGCTGGAGGTACAGCTCACTCATTAAAGGCCCGCCATTTCATGAATGTCTTACAGGACAACTTCATGTCCCAATTGGTGGATTCCCCAACTAGAAAGAATGCCCTGTTAGATCTATTAATTACGAACGATTCAAGTCTGATCTCAGATGTGGCAATATGCGACAACTTGGGATCTAGCGATCATAGGATGATTTTAACGTTTAACGTAAACCACAGGAAAAAGAGGCACGAGGGTAGCATAAAAACGCTAAATTTTAAACGGGCCAATTTTGCTAAACTGCAATCATTCCTACATGACATAAATTGGGAACAAATCCCAGAAGTATTGAACACAGAAAAGAAATGGGAATTATTTAAGAGAATATTAAACAAAAGTATCACACAGTGCATTCCAATGGGCAATAAATATAGAAGAGCTAAGTACAAGCCTGGGTAGCTAAACCGTAATGTAAAAAACCTCATTAAGGAGAAAACTATGGCCTATAAAAAATTTAAAGGGAATGGGTCACCATTAGCATTCCAACACTACAAGGAATGCAATAAGAAGTGTAAAACCACAATCAGGGCAGCTAAAAACAACTACGAGAGACACATAGGGGAAATAAAAAAAATATATATATTCTTTATATTAACAGTAAAAAGGTACATTGCACACATAAAAGATGAGGGTGGAAGGATGGTTACAGATGACACAAAGAAGACAACTATACTAAATGCCTTTTTCTCCTCAGTTTTTACGCAAGAAAAACAAGGGTTTACCGACTGCGACTGTAGTGTTAGTGACACAGCACTGGACATACCCTCATGGTTAACAGAGGATGGAGTCAGGGAAATACATAACAAACTTAACACAAATAAATCACCAGGACCAGATGGCTTGCACCCGAGAGTCCTCAGAGAACTCAGTCAGGTTATAGCCAGGCCATTGTTCCTAATCTTTGTGGACAGCATAATGACATGACTGATACCAACTGATTGGAGAAAAGCCATTGTGGTACCAATATTCAAAAAGGGTCAGGGACATATTCCTGGGAATTATAGGCCAGTCAGCCTAGAATCAATAGTGGGTCAATTTTTGGAGGAGATGATTAGGGACTATATCTAGGGATTCACAGAGGAAAAGAATATCATTATCGGAAATCAGCATGGGTTTACGAAAGGTTTTTCCTGCCAGACCAATCTGCTAACATTCTACAAGAAATTGAGCTGCCATCAAGACAGGGGGAGAAGGGAGGGAGGCGCACCTAAGTGTTGTATAAGGAAAAGTTTTATTGCACAGAAAGGATTGCACTTACAGATTGTAGATATAAATCATGGGTATAAAATCTGTGTCTTCCTCGAAGGAGCTGTCATCAATGGGGTTGCTTTCAGGGGTCCTCCAAGATGGATAGGTGTGCTGTGGGTCCCGCCAGGGATCTGCGGTGATGACCACAGGCCGGCCAATCAGGGGTGCACCACGGGCCGAGCTAGAAAGGAGGAGGAGGCCTGTGGATGTGGTGTATCTGGATTTTGCAAAAGCATTTGATACAGTCCCGCATAATTGCTTAATTTACAAGCTGAGATCTGCAGGCATGGACCATAAGGTTTGTGCTTGGGTATAAAACTGGTTACAGGGATGTGTCCAAAGGGTAGTGATAAATAACGTGTACTCAGACCGGTCTGGAGTCTTCGGACCAATTCTATTCAACTTATTTATAAATGATATAGAGGAAGGGATAATGAGCTCAGTTTCAGTTTTGTGGATGACACAAAAATAAGCAGAGCAATAAACTTACACCAGGACATTGAAATTTTACAGACTGACCTAAATAAGATAACGGAGAGGGCAGACAAATGGCAAATGAGGTTTAATGTGGAGAAATGTAAATAATGCACATGGGGCAAAAAACACACAGTATCGCACAAAAGTGAGTACACCCTTAACATTTTTGTAAATATTTTATTCTATCTTTTCATGTGACAACACTGAAGAAATGACACTTTGCTACAATGTAAAGTAGTGAGTGTACAGCTTGTATAACAGTGTAAATTTGCTGTCCCCTCAAAATAACTCACAGCCATTAATGTCTAAACCGCTGGCAACAAAAGTTGCCCCCCGATTCTGCAAATCCATCGTAAATGCTCGGGAACTGTTTACACCTTCGGTATTTCCGAGTATTTCCGACGGCTTCCAAGGGCTTCCAAGGCTCACCAGCACCCTCGCACTTCTGGCCACATGCGGTATTGCATGCAAATAGGCTTAATTATGCTCGTTTTACAAGACAGCACTCGCAAACCGAGTCAGAATTTTAAAAAAATGCTCGTCTTTCAAAATGCTTGTTAACCGCGTTACTCCTGAACCAAGGTTCCACTGTACCTGTAAGTGATTTTTTTTTCTTCGGGTCTGGGGCATGCGCACGCACAGCCGGTGACCCGCTTCCGCTGTGATTGACAGGCTACCAATGGTGATGGTTCAGAAAGAGGCAGAACGATGGTCTGCCAATGTAAACAAGGCAGATGACTGTTTTGCTAGTAAGGAAGACGGAGATCTTGTGTTTCTCCTAAGCAGAAACATGGATCTCTTTCTTCCTACAGTTAAACCATCCCCCACACAGTAAGAAAGCACTCCCAGGGAACACATTTAACCCTTTGATCACCCCTGATGTTAACCCATTCCCTGCCAGTGTCATTTGTACAGTGACAGTGCATTTTTTTTAGTACTGATCTCTGTATTGGTGTCACTGGTCCCCAAAAGTGACACTTAGTGTCAGATTTGTCGCAGTCCCATTAAAAATTGCTGATGCCGCCATTAAAAAAAAATATGTAAGAATTAAATTTCCATAAATATATGCCATAGTTTGTAGACGCTATATTGAGTTTTTTTTTTTTTTCAAAAACATGTAGCAGAATACATATTGGCCTAAATTGATGAAGAAATTACATTTTTAAAAAAACATTTTTGGATGTTTTATAGTAGAAAGTAAAAAATACATTTTTTTTTCTTCAAAAGGGACAGCCTTTTTTTTGTTTATAGCGGATAAAATAAAAACCGCAGAGGTGATCAAATACCACCAAAAGAAAGCTCTATTTGTGGGGAAAAAAGACGTCAATTTTGTTTGGGTACAGCGTCGCACGACCGCGCAATTGTCAGTTAAAGCAACGCAGTGCCGTATCGCAAAAAATGGCCTGGTCAGGAGGGATGGTGAACCTTCCGGGGGTGAAGTGGTCAAAGTATAACTAAGGACAAAGCATTTTTTTTAGCTTTGGACAGAGTGAAGATGGATTAGAACACCTGCCAAATTTTTATTGCTCTTTGTCTTGTTAGGAAGATTCATTCTCACCACCCCAAATGTACACAGATGGCAAAAAAACAACCTAACGGGTTATAACCCTCATTTACACTATCCAAAATAAAATAAAAAACAAGAAAAAGGTTTGCCTTCAGTATTTCTTTAACCACTTGCTTACTGGGCACTTAATCCCCCCTCCTGGCCAGATCAATTTTTGGCTTTCAGCGCTGTCGCGTTTTGAATTTAGAATTGCACGGTCATGCGACGTTGTACCCAAACAAAATTTTTATAATTTTTTTTCCACAAATAGAGCTTTCTTTTGGTGGTATTTGATCGCCTCTGCAGTTTTTATTTTTTGCGCTATAAACAAAAAGAAAACAATTTTGAAAAAAGAACAATATTTGTTTGCTTTTTGCTATAATACATATCCAAAAAAATATATAAAAAAAAGACTATTCCTCAGTTTTGGCCAATATATATTCTTCTACATATTTTTGGTAAAAAAAAAAAATCATAATCGACGTATATTGATTGGTTTGCGCAAAAGTTATTGGGGTTGATTTACTAAAGCTTGAAAGTGCAAAATTTGGTGCAGCTCTACACAGAAACCAATCAGCTTCAATTTTTAAGGGTCCTTTCACACGAGCGGAGCCCGTTTTGAAGGGCTCCTCTGCTCAGCGGGGATCCATCCGTTTATCCCCGCTGAGCCGGCGGATGACAGGAGAATCTCTGCACTCAGTGCAGAGACTCTCCTATCACAGCTCCATTCTCCTCTATGGAGGATCAGATGAACACGGACTGTCTGTCCATGTTCATCCGATCCGATCCGCCAGACGGATGGAAAATAGGGTTTCCATCCGTCTGATTTTGGCGGATCGGGTATCAGCGGACATGTCACCGCTGACATCCGTCGCTCCATAGAGAGCAATGGAGTGTCCGTTCGGGTCCGCCTAAAAAACTGACAGGTGGACCCGAACGATCTGCCCATGTCAAAGGGGCCTTATTGTCAAAGCCTGATTGAACAAGCTGAGGTTAGAAGCTGATTGGCTAGCATGCACAGCTGCACCAGTTTTTGCACTCTCCAGCTTCTACAAAATGTGGGAATTGATTGATGGCGTTTTTATTTTATTTTATTTTTTTTTACTAGTAATGGCGGCGATCTACAATTTTTATCGGGACTGTGACATTGCAGCGGACATGTCAGACATTTTTGACACTTTTTTGGGACCATTGACATTAATACAGCGGTCAGAAATTTAAATAGCCACAGATTACTGTATAAATGTCATTGCCAGGGAAGGGGTTAACACTAAGGGGCAATCAAGGGGTTAACTGTGTTCCCTGGGTGTGTTCTAACTGTGTGGGGGCGGGGTTGGCAGGGACATGACAGATCTCACTGATCCCAATCACAGAGATCAGTATATCTGCTATGTCCCCCCTCACAGAATGGAGAACTGCCGTGTTTACATTGGCGGTTCCCCGTTCTGCCACTCTATTAGGCTATCACGGGTTACAAGCGGACAAGAGAGCGCTCTGCCGCCGGCTGTGAGTGCACGCGGGGAGTCCATTGACGCCCCCCCAGCAATTCAGGTCCGCGCTGCAACCGTCTTTTGGCTATAGTGCAGATCTGTACTGGTTAAACACTGCCATAATAAAGCTTGACCAGTCTCAAAAATATTATATAAAAGTGTGTGTTATGTACAGTGTTGCATGATGGAGTAATTGTTAGTCAAAATATCACAACACTGAAAACTGAAAAATGGGCTGGTAATGAAGAGGTAATAGAGACCGGTACTCAGGTGGTTAAAGAAGCTTTGTATTTTGCATGGAGCGCCTCTTTCTGCCAATATATCCATACACCAGCAATCGGAATTCAGATAGACAACACTTCTTTTAGCATTATGAGGGTTGACAAGAGATAATATCATCTGACATTTTGAATTCAAGAGGCTGCTAATTAGTAAAAGCTCTTCGGAATGTCCCAGTACTCCAAAATGCCGCGCTATGTTAAGTGGTGATGGGCACAAAGCCTCAGATATGACCTAAAAGTCCACCTGGTCACGACCTAGATTCTTTCCTCTCCCGGTGAAACTGCAGGAGCCCGGCCTGTCAAATGAGCTTGTAGTTTCTTTACTGGGAACAAAGTGCGTATTGTCATGCCTCTGATTATTCTGATAGTGTGCTAGGAAATCAATATCAATTTAAATGTTAGCAAGATCAATTTGCTCCATGTTGGTATAATGTCCTGCGGGGCCTGGTGTCGAGATACAGTAACACAAGATGTTCTTTCATTATCCATTGTCAGTCATCAGAAATTGGATTGCAAGTTCCACGGCCTCCGCGTACCCAAAACTGGTGTCGGTTTTGACGTGAAATGCGATCCGGCAGATTTCACAATAAATATCTTGTAAGATGGACGTTTTAAAGGGGATATACATGATTAAGCCCCGGTGGGTGAAATGCATCAGGGTGTGTGGTTTAGTTGAGGCGTGTAGGCCAGGGGCCTAACGATAGGGGTTGCAAATGCAACCAGGCCCCATGGTCCAGGGGGCCCATATGCCTCCCTTGTACACCTGATGGCGGGGGTGACATTTAGAGGACCCAATCACCTCCATTTTCCTCTATCCAGATTACTTGTCTTCTGCTGCTCCCATGGTCCCTGTGTGCTTCCCTGGTGGGGGGGGGGGGGGGGGGGGGGGGGGGGGGGGGGGGGGGGGGGGGGGGGGGGGGGGGGGGGGGGGGGGGGGG
>BLSH010523653.1:1103563-1131675 GCA_018402905.1 Glandirana rugosa
TGACCTACCTAACCATAGAAATAAGTTGGAATAGTTGATACACTGTATGAGTCTAGTCCTTTCAGTTTGATTTCAGTCTTCTGAAGTGGACGTCCAAACAAGACCCAAATACCGGTGAAATAGTCGTCGCAATGTCGTTTGTAAGGTGAAGTGGTAATATGGTTGCTCCGTAAAACGACATCCAAATCCTATTTAGACGGGGTATACCTGTGTGTGTGTCGTTTTTTTATTTATTTATGTATTTATTGAATTAATTAAATTGATGGAGGGTGGGCGCGGTATCGGCTTACTGCCGATGTCGCGCCGAGATTTTAAGCGCGCCCTGCACGAGCCAAATGGGAGGACGTCTATTGACGTCCTCCCGGCATTTTAGAGCCGCGCTGTAGCCGTCATTCGGCTATGGCGCGGGTGGGAGGTAGTTAAATTAATTAAGTTATTTATGTATTTATTTATTTTTTTGCTGTGTGTGTGTCCATATGGGGCAGATTTATCCTAAACCTACAGCAAAATGCCTCGTTGGTATAATGGTGAAGTGGAATGTTTGCTGTAACGCTGCTGATAAAGTGGCCATAAACCCAGAACAAACCTGCAGGTGAAGTCTTCTGACTTTAGTTTGACTTTCCTGATCTGAGTATGTCACATAGTTGATAAGGTTGAATAAAGATACCAATCCATCCAGTTCAACCTGTGTAGGTGAGGGTGTGGATGTGCGTGTGTGTTTAGATCAAAACTATTTCCCATATCCCTGTACATTGTATTCGCTAAGATGACCATCTAAGAGTTTTCAAAACTATCGACACTTCCTTGCTGACACCACTAATTGTGGAAGGGAGTTCCACAGCCTTACAGCTCTGACAGTAAAGAGCCCCCTATGCAGTTTAGGGTTGAACCGCTTCTCCTCCAATTTCACTGAGTTGACGTGTGTCTTCTTAAAGTATAACTAAAGGCAAAACGTTATTGTTAGTTTTGGATAAAGTGGAGAGGGATTAGAACCCCTGTCAGTTTCTATAACTGTCTGTGTCCCCATTAGGGGGATTCACCTTTTCTAGTTGTCCTGTTTACCATTATCATTGAAAAGAAAATCTTTGGGTTGTCCCCAGAAAAGTTATAGAGGGGGAAATATTCCAATGGGGACACTAGTTCTGATGACCTGGGGGGTCCTTAAGGAATTCCCTTAATTTGCAGGGATTTCCTCTCACTTCCTGTTTGACTATGGGACAAGAAGTGAAGGTAAAACTCCGCAATGGGACACAGATGGAAAAAATAAACCTTACAGGGGTTATAACCCTCCCTTACTCTATCCAAAATGGAAAAGAAGGTTTGCCTATGGTTCTACTTTAAGCTCCCTGAAACTGAATATTTTTTTTTCTCTATGCTGCAATTACTATTGAGGTATTTGTATATCGCTTTCATATCTCCTCTCAAGTGTCTCTTCTCCAGGGAGAATAAGTTTAACCGCTTCTCACCCGTCCAATGTCATATGACGTTGCGGACTTTGATCGGTGATATCTCAATCATGACTGCAGCTACAGGCATCGTTCAAATATCTTCTTTTACAGCCTGTGATTCCCTATACTATAAAAACAATCAATAGCCGCTTGATCGTTCTTACAGATGGCGGTGCGATCGGCGAGCCGGGAAAGGAACCGACCGCCGCCAAATGATGATCATAGAGATTTCTAGTGGGCCAGATAGTCCCAAAGTGTCTATGATCGGTCGGAGGCACAATGTTATGACGTCAGACCTGTGCATATGAAAAAATGCCGCTGCCTCAGCTGGGAAGCCAGGATCTTTTTTTTTTCTTTAATTTCAGGCTTCCCAGCCTAGAGATGAGATCTGGGGACTTATTGACCCCAAATCCCATTGTAAAGAGGACCTGTTCACTCACTATTTCTATGTTTACCATTACTTGTAATAGCAATAAAAGTGATAAAAAAAGAAATGTGAAAAAAAAGCATCAAAATAGAAAAATAAAAGTAAAATTAACAAAAAAAAAAATTAAAGAACCCCTGTCCACGCGTGCTTGCTCGCAAAAGCAAACACATACGTAAGTCGTGTCCACATATGTAAACGGCATTTAAACCACAGATGTGAGGTATTGCCGCAAAGGTTAGAGCGAGAGCAATCATTCTAGCCTAAGACCTCCTCTGTAACTCAAAACATGTAACCTGTAAAAAATTTAAAATATCGCCTATGGAGATTTTTAAGTACCAACGTTTGGCACCATTCCACGAGCGTGTGCAATTTTGAAGTGTGACATGTTAGGTATCTATGAACTTGGTGTAACATCATCTTTCAGCTATGCAAATAAATGAAACTGTTTTTTTTCTCCAAAAAAAAAGCATTTGAAAAATTGCTGAGCAAATACAGTGCGAGATAAAAAGTTGAAACGACTGCCATTTTATTCTCTAGGGTCTCTACTAAAAAAAAAACCATATATAATGTTTGGGGGTTCTGTGTAATTTTCTAGCAAAAAAGTGATGACTTGACCTGGTAGGCAAGTGGTTAATGTTTGTAGTCATTCCTCATAACTGAGGTCCTCCAGTCCCCTTATTAGATTTATTGCCCTTTTCTGGACTCTCTGGACCAAAGTTTTGTAAAGGGGTAGAATTATAGTTTCATCTTTTGAATAAATGCTTATATTCTGCTAGTTTTGCTTGCTTCAGCTTAGCATTGCATGCCATTGGTGAACCTGTGATCTACTAGGACCCCTGGGATGTGTTCTGGGTCAATGATTCAGAAATAGTCATTAATGAGGGAAATCTGAGTTTTCATTTACCAACAAATTTAAAAAATTTGGAGAGTTTGGAAAAATTAAAGTGCTAATTTGATAGTGTTTAAGGGTGCAATTGGCTTTTAAATTACTTGGGTTACAGAACCTCTATTCAAATATCCTGAACATGTTATTGTGGCAAAAATCCCTCATTAGCCTCATTATTTTACTTTTTTTCACAGACAAAAAAAAAAATCGGCAAGCAAAATGAAAAAAATAAAAAAGTGTACAGCAACAATACACAACTACAAAACACTCTGTCACGGTTTGCAGTCAAGTTCAGAGGCCAGCAGCTATAGCAGTGGAGCAGCACCCACCGACAAGTGGGGTAGATATACACGCAGGTCACCCTGGCTGATGACACGGGCTCACCTAAGGTTTGGGTTGCCACCTCATCCCTTTAAAACCGAACACACATTAATTACACAGGTTCTGTGGCTGATCAAGATGGAAATTAAACTCACTTAGTGCCTTATCTACAATAAATTAGCCTCAGAACCTGTGTAATTCATATGTGTTCAGTTTTAAAGGGATGAGGTGGCAACTCTACCTGGGGCACGGGGTCTAAATACTAACCTGATGGTGGAGGACTTTGCTGCGTGTTAGTACCAGGTCACGGTCCTCAGGATCGCCCCACTGGAAGGTGAGCAAGCCAGGGTCCAGTAGAAGATAGAGCAGGTAGGGATCCAGCAGAAGCATAGTCGAGGAGCAAGCCAAAGGTTGGTAATGAGTGGTAGTGAAGATACGGATGGCAGCTTGAGTAACAAAAGCGACATATTGACTGGAGAGAGCACAATAATCTGGCAAACAGGAAATGCAGAAACATGGCTTAAATCAGGAAGTTCATGGGAGGAGCAAAGAATTTAAGGTTCAAGACAAAAAAGGCAGGATCATGCAAGGAATTGTCCAGAAAACTATCCAGCATTCCAGGTGGCTCAGCAAGCAGAGTCATTGCCAAACACGGGAGGTCCCAGGTTCAGGTCCAGTCCCTGAGACACTCAAAAGCTAAGGAAAAACAAATTAAAGATTATGAAATGAACGACCCTTCAGTAAATACACACAAAAACCATCCCTAATAAGTAAAGTAAAAAGTTGTAGCAATAGATAAAATTTTACCTAAAAAACTCAATGAGGAAAGTTAAGGGATCTTTTTAACAACTAACGCACCACCGATCGTGTTATACGGCGGTCCTTTGAAGTGGAATACCGATAGCTACCATAAATCGTTTCTTTCAGCTGCCGTTTCTGCGTCTGATAAAAGTGGTCTTTGCGGTGGATTTGCCGCTAGATCACTTTTAGCGGTGGTGGGAACGGTGCCCCCCGCCACTTTTTCGTTGTCTCCACCACTTACCGGACCCACCATTAGCGACGGAGACAATCGGGTCCACTCCCCCCTGCACTGGATGCCGAGTGAGCGGAAGATGCCGCCCAGACGGCTCCATAGCATTGACTGGCAGAAGCGGCATCAAGTGTCACATCCGCCCAAAGCTCTTAAAGGGGACATTTTTTTTTTAATTGTCTTTTTTTTTTTTTATTGCATTTGAGTGTAAATATGAGATGTGAGGTTTTTTGACCCCAGATCTCATATTTAAGAGGTCCTGGCATGCTTTTTTCTATATAAAGGAATGTTTACATTTCTTGTAATAGGAATAAAAGTGATCTCATTTTTTTTATTTTTAAAAGGACGGTGTAAAAATAAAAAGTAAAATAAATAAGAAAAAAAATTTAAAGCGCCCCGTCCTACCGAGCTGGCGCGCAGAAGCGAACGCATACGTAAGTCCCATATGAAAACAGTGTTTAAACCACACATGTGAGGTATCGCCGCGATCGTTAGAGCGAGAACAATCATTTTAGCACTAGACCTCCTCAGTAACTCTAAACTGGTAACCTGTAGGAATTTTTAAACATCGCCAATGGAGATTTTTAAGTGCCAAAGTTTGTCGCCATTCCACGAGTGGGCACAATTTTAAAGCATGGCATGTTGGGTATCAATTTACTCAGTGTAACATTATCTTTCACAATTTGGGAAAAAATTGGGCTAACTTCACTGTTGTCTTATTTTTTAACTCAAAAAAGTGATTTTTTTCCAAAATAAGACCGCTTTGACAATACGGTGTGACATAAAGTATTGCAAATTATTCTCTAGGGTGTTAGAAAAAATATATAATGTTTGGGGGTTCTAAGTAGTTTTATAGCAAAAAAAACCTGATTTTAACTGTTAAACACCAAGTGTAAAAAATAGGTCCGGTCCTTTTAAAAAGAAAAAAAATGTTGTGCAAATGCTTCAGCGTTTGCACAACTGTCACAAATATCCTCCATAATGTGTCTATTATGTGTATTTCCTGTGATTGTCAGCTCCATCTAGTGACCACAATGCAGTATTTTATTGATTGCAATATTTCAGGAAAATACCACATTATGGCCACTATATAGCACGATCCAAGGAAATCCACATATTAGGCACATTACAGGGATCATTCACTTTGCGAATGCTAAGCCACTTACACAGCAAATTGTTTTATAAATAAATCCATATGAGTTTCTGCTTTGGCGGAGTTGAAATAATTCCACTACTAAGTTTTGAAGCTATCAGGTCAACATGAAAGCCAGGCAACTACTGCCTTCAGAAGGAGGTCAGGTAGCCTCCAGGCTTCAGAAGTTCCACTTTAAATAACGTTCCATTGTATGAAGGTTTTGCTTTAGTTGTGTTTTGCCATGCGAACGTTATTACTCTCGTCTCCAGCTAGACACAATAGAAATTATTTTGTGCGCCTGGGCTCCAACGCTGAATGAGAATGCGATGTATTTTGCTCCTGGCGACACAAAGGTCAGCACCAAATAGAATAATAGTAATTAGGTTGACACAGAACATCAATTTTAAGAGTATTATCCAAAGAGAAGGGAGTCAGGTGATATGTTTACTCAGCGAGCCGGCGTTTATGGATTGAAGGTAATGCTTACGGAAAATTCTGCGTCTAGTCTGCCAAAGGGGAAGGGAACGTGGGCAGGAGCGAATGTTCGTTGTTGTAAAGTTTATTTTTAGGCTTTTCTTTCCTTTATATTCTGCGCTTGCAATGTAACACAGCGAGACAGTGCTGGGGCTATTTCCATAGCCTTTCTTCCGTACATCGCTGCTAAAAATATCTAGAACAGTGCGAAAAAATCAGCTCATTTTCAACCCAGTCAAAATTCCTTGTAATGACTTCTCAAATCACTGTTAATTAACTCTGTCTCCTTCCTTCTCTGCATCTCATCTGTAAGACTTGGTCTACATTTCTCTGTCTATAGCTCTCGGTTTGTCTATCCATTCTGTCTTTCTAATCCATCATCTATCTATTGGAATATCTTTCTACCCTGAAACATATGAATGCCTTTGGGAGACCTAAGGGATTCTGACTTCTGCTGTGCTGTCGCTCAATAAAATATGCTGCTCTGGCATTGTCCATTTATCGCCTGGCGGGCATTCAGATAGACAGGTACCCTATGGGATCAGAGCTGTACAGGAGTTGCTCTCAGAGATAGAAGATGATGGTCACGAGTCTTGTAGCTACTAAATAGATGGACAGACAGATGGTTGTGGTTTACATGGATGAATGGATGCATAGGTTAAATGGATTGAAGGGATTGGATGAATGGAAAGATGGATGGTTTTCGATGGATCGAGAGATTAATGAGCTTGGATGGTTTTGGGTGATGGTTTGGCTTGGAGACGTGTGTGCATGGATGGGTGAATGGTGGATTTATAATCAGATGTCTGAGCAGGTGATTAGATGAATGGATGGTTTGGATAGATACGTTTGGATGGATGGTTTGGATAGATACGTTTGGGTGGATGGTTTGGATAGATACGTTTGGATGGATGGTTTGGATAGATACATTTGGATGGATGGTTTGGATTGATACGTTTGGATGGATGGTTTGGATAGATACGTTTGGATGGATGGTTTGGATAGATACATTTGGATGGATGGTTTGGATAGATACGTTTGGATGAATGGTTTGGATAGATACGTTTGGATGGATGGTTTGGATAGATACATTTGGATGGATGGTTTGGATAGATACGTTTGGATGGATGGTTTGGATAGATACGTTTGGATGGATGGTTTGGATAGATACATTTGGATGGATGGTTTCGATAGATACGTTTGGATGGATGGTTTGGATAGATACGTTTGGATGGATAGTTTGGATAGATACGTTTGGATGGATGGTTTGGATAGATACGTTTGGATGGATGGTTTGGATAGATACGTTTGGATGGATGGTTTCGATAGATACGTTTGGATGGATGGTTTCGATAGATACGTTTGGATGGATGGTTTGGATAGATACATTTGGATGGATGGTTTGGATAGATACGTTTGGATGGATGGTTTGGATAGATACGTTTGGATGGATGGTTTGGATAGATACATTTGGATGGATGGTTTGAATAGATACGTTTGGATGGATGGTTTGGATAGATACGTTTGGATGGATGGTTTGGATAGATACGTTTGGATGGATGGTTTGGATAGATACGTTTGGATGGATGGTTTGGATAGATACGTTTGGATGGATGGTTTTGATAGATACGTTTGGATGGATGGTTTCGATAGATACGTTTGGATGGATGGTTTCGATAGATACATTTGGATGGATGGTTTCGATAGATACTTTTGGATAGATGATAGATTTGTTTGTATGGGTTGTTTTGGGTGGATGATTTGAGTGAATGGCTGGGTTTAGATGGAAAGATAGGTATGGATCAATGGGTGGACAGTTAGAAAGATTGTTAGCTGGCTTTGGATGTACGGGTCTGAACTAACGTGTTTAAAAGAATAGATGCATGCACACTATATTGTCAAAAGTATTGGGACACCTGCCTTTACACGCACATGAACTTCAAAGGCATCCCAGTCTTAGTCCGGAGGGTTCAATATTGAGTTGGCCCACCCTTTGCAGCTATAACAGCTTCAACTCTTCTGGGAAGGCTGTCCACAAGGTTTAGGAGTGTCTATGGGAATGTTTGACCATTCTTCCAGAAGCGCATTTGTGAGGTCAGTCACTGATGTTGGACGAGAAGGTCTGGCCCACAGTCTCCACTCCAATTTATTCCAAATGTGTTCTATCAAGTTGAGGTCAGGCCAGTCAAGGTCCTCCTCCCCAAACTTGCTCATCCATGTTTTTATGAACCTTGCTTTGTGCACTGGTCCAAATCAGTGCAGCCTATCAGTGCCACTTATCAGTGCAGCCTCATCAGTGCCTCCTCATCAGTGCCGCCTATCAGCACACATCAGTGAAGGAGAAAAATTACTTTATTAAAACATTTCATAACAGAAACCTAAGCCCCGTATACATGATCCGAAAATCGGACGACAGATCGTTCGTTATTTTTTGCATGCTAATCTCAGTTCGAATTGGAAGAGTTTACTAAAATGACGAAAATTCTCGTACGACAGAATAAAAAATCGGAAGGGATGTCATGTGTTGTGGTGTATTTGTATTGTATTTTCGGCAACAACTATACTGATTAAACGAAAATCGTACAATGTGTTATCATGCGATCAAAATTTTCATGCATGACCGATCGAATATTATTGGATGAACTGTCATGATCGGCTCTCATAAGCTGTGTACTAACGATCCGATTATCGTACGATCGCATCGTATGCAGTATTTTTCATCCGATTTTCGGATCGTGTGTATTTTTTTTCAAAATGTTTTTTTTCTGTTTGTTTAGGAAAAAAAATACAGTGGTGATTAACCACTTTCTGACCGCCTGCCGCAGCATGAAGGCGGCAAGGTGGCTCGTTATCGCGAAACACCGTCACAGGACGGCGCCCGCGATAACTAGTATTGTGAGTGCGCGCCGCCGGAGGCACGCTCGTGCGCTCACTGTGTTCAGGGGTGGCCAGGGAGCAGGTAGGGCGGACTCGATCGCCGTGGGCTACCCGCGATGGCTCCCCCCACAGTAAGAGAACGGAGGTCCGTGTAAGTAAACACGGATCTCCATTCTCATAGAGGGGGAAGGACTGTGATCACAGGCTTCCTGTATATGGAAGCCGTGATCACTCCCCTCCCCCTGCCAGCCCAGCACCAATACAGTTAGAACACAGTGAGGGAACACAGTTAACCCTTAGGGCGCCCCCTCCAGGTTAACCCCTTCACTGCCAATGGCATTTATACAGTAATCAGTGCATTTTTATAGCACTGATCGCTGTATAAATGCCAATGGTCCCAAAAAAAGTGTCAAAATGGTCCGACATGTCCGCTGCAATATCGCAGTACCGCCAAAAATCACAGATCACCGCCATTACTAGTAAAAATTTAAAAAAATAAATAAAAACCCCAGAAATTAATTCTCATCATTCGTAAACGTGGCAACTTTTGCACAAACCAATCAATGAACACTGATTGTGATTTTTTTTTACCAAAAATATGAGGAAGAATATAAATCGGCCATTTTTTATATTTTTTTTTTTTGGATTTGTATTTTAGCAAAAAGTAAGAACATTTTTTTTTTTGCAAAATTGTTGCTCTTCTTTTGTTTATAGTGGTGATTAGAAATGACGCAGAGGGGCTCAAATACCAACAAAAGAAAGCTCTATTTGTGGGAAAAAAAGGACGCAAATTGTGTTTGGGTACAACGTCGCACGACCGCGCAATAGTCAGTTAAAGGGACGCAGTGCCGAATCGCAAAAAGTGCTCTGGTCCTAAACTGGGAAATTCTTCCGGAGGTGACGTGGTTAAATACCACCTAAAGAAAGCAGTGTTTCATGACTGAGCAATTGTCATTCAAAGTGTAACAGCACTGGAGTCTGAAAATTGGTCTAGGCAGGAAGGGGGGTGAAAGTGCCCAGTAGACAAGTGGTTAAAGAGGTACCTCTTACTTTGGACAGTAGGCATATTTAAAGTACACTTGTTCCCAGACTATGGACAAAGTATAAACACGCAGTAGCAGCTGAGATGTCATCGTGTCTGTTGTCAACTTTAAAGTAGAACTGCAGGAAAAACTTTTTTTTTCCCATTTTGGATAGCGTAAAAGGATTATAACCCCGTCAGATTTTTTTCCGCCATCTGGGTCCCATTGCAGAGATTTCCCTTTACTCCCTGAGCCAAACATGAAGTGAGAGGAAATCCCTGAAAATTAAGGGAATTCCAGTGTCCCCATTGGAAGATTTACCATCTATTACTTTTCTGGGGACAACCCAAAATTTTGGATTTTCTTTTACTTTCATTTTCAATGATAATGGTAAACAAGACAGATAGAGAGGGCGAATCTCCCTAACGGGGGCACAGATGTGACAGATGTTCTAACCCCTCTTCACTCTATCCAACACTTAACCTGCTTCCCAAGTGTGGCTTGGGGTGGATTTTCTGTACCAAGAGCGGTAACCCCGAGCCACACTCGGGATTGCATCGCTGGATCCAGGCAGCGTTACTCGCCTTGTCCCATGGATCCAGCGATGTCCCCCGCCGTGTCTGTGAGCGGTGTCCTCCTCCCGATGCCTCTGTGATGCCAGGCTCTGTTCCCTGCGAGCGTTGTGTGGCACGAGTGCCGAGCCGGGCGGGAAATTCAAAAAGTGAAACACACAGTAAACATACAGTACACTGTAATCTTACAAATGACATTACTGTATGAAATCATTTCACATCCCCTTTGTCCCTAGTGCTTTGTCCAGAGCCCTGCATGCACTTTTATATTATTTATGTCATTCTTTCTGCCTGGAAACATGAGAATGTCCATAGCAACCAAAAAGTGTCCCACTCCCTTTACATCAAAAGCCGTTTTTGATCAGCTAGAAAACACCGATAGTAAATAAGAATCATTTGCAGAATTGAGTGATACTGAATTCTACAACTGAGCAAATTTCAGTGTTTTTGACTCGATTACATTATTGAATAAATTTTATTACTATTACGTTATTATTTTTGATAATTATTTTAGTTATTTATTATATTATAATTTATGATTTCATGTTTCTAACTTTATCATACCCGGGATGTCTACTAGACTCTTGTCTTAAGTGAGTTATTCCTAAGAATTACAGGCCTGCAATATAAAACGCCAAATTTACATGCAAAATAATCGTACCGCTTTCAGCACCAAAAATCTGACATAATCAGACCGCCAGGGAGGTTAAAAAAAGTTTTGTCTTTATTTATTCCTTGAAAACAAATTTGTTCACAATACCTACAGCTACAAGGGTGAATGATGACTCACTTTAAATAGTTTTCACTGCTTTTTTGGGATATGTAAATACTTTATTATGCATGGGTAATAAGCAAGGAAAACTCTTAGATCATAGGAACCTCTTTTTTTCCTGGTTCCGGAATGATAGGAGATGGATTATTGACAATGTGCTTTCTTTTGAGCTGTTTATACTTTTATATTGTCATTATTGTTAATTTGATGATTTTATTCTTAGTATTCTATCTTATAGCTTTCCTGTCTGAAAACTTGATCACCATAGTAACCAGATTATATAGAATTTTGGATACAGTATGTATCTTGTCAGGAACAAGCAGATCTTGGACCTATGCTGTTAGCATTAAATCGCCGTTTGTTTTTGCGGCGATTTAGTGCTGTTTTAGCGGCATTTTTCGGCCGCTAGCGAGGTGCTTTTTACCTAAAAAAAAATGGTAAAAAGTCCCATTGCAATGGGCAGGGGCATTTTGGGAGTGGTGGTTACACCGCTCCCAACCCACCCCAAAGATGCTGTTTGCAGGACTTTTCGTAACGTCCCGCAAGCACACCGCCCCAATGTGAAGATGCACACTGCTACAAATAGGAGGTGGTTTTCAGGAGCTTTTTAGAGGCTATGTATGGCGCTGAAGCGCCTAAAAAACGCCTCAGTGTGAAAGTTGCCTAAGCGTGCTTCTTCACATCACAGCTTCAGTCTGGTGCCATAGCGGAGAGCTGCAGCCTTTTGCTTACTTTTACATTATTGATCATTTAACCTGAAATGAAATCACCACCAGATAACTTTTTCACCTATTCTCAGTTCAGTGGGAGAGAAGCTATTCCATTAGAGAACACACTAAACACTGTTTGGGTACTCACCTAGTTCACCAGATCACACCGACTGACAGCCCAGCTCATTCTCAGCGGAGAGAAAGCTTTCATTGCATGCCAACCTCTAACCATTTTTCTGAAAGGCAAAGTAAGATCAAAATATGCATAGGCGTGCGCACAGGCTGTGCCAGGTGTGCCTGGGCATACCCTAATCACCCCATGTGGCTCAGATTCCCCATTTAGACCCTTGATAATTCACCAAAGCCCCCTATTGGGGCTCCTAAAGAATTGTAAAAAAATAAATAAATAAGTAAAATTGTAAAAAATAATAAAAAATAAAATAATAAAAACTACTGACCTTATCCACTGCCCTACTGACCCCGTTCATTGCTCTACTGACACTGTCAGTATATATACACATACACACATGTGTGTTTGAGCTTTGGGGTACATACCCTAATACAATAGGCTGTGCACACCTATGAAAATATGGTTCGTCCATATTCCTTAAAGCTAAACTCCATACACACAAACTTTCATTTAAATATATTCTTCAATAGTCACAAAGGGTATCTATCCATTTTTTTTTTTTTTGCACTAAAGGCTTTTGTAAACCTGGATATGACCTTTCAGAAATAGCAGTGACATCATGATTTTGCTGTATGTATTCTGTCCAGAGAATAAAGCTGGGGGAGATGCCAAGTGGGTCCTCCCACTACAGACTGCCCAACGAAAACTACAGGCGGGGGCGGAGACAAGACCAGTCGCCCTGCACAAAGAGAGGGAGTAGCAGTGACCGGTCTTTATTACAGGAAACGTCTGGAGCTAAGCAAAGTGCAGGAGTGGTTTAACCTGTTATGGACCGCCCCAGACAGACATACTGCAGCAGGACGGCCCTCCTGCACGAAATCACATACCTGTTCATGATTTCGCGCTCTGGGGCGAGTTTGCACACCACCAGGGACCCACTCCCGCTTTTTTTTTACTAGTAATGGCAGCGATCTGTGATTTTTATCGGGACTGCGATATTGCACCGGACATGTCGGACATTTTTGACACATTTTTGGGACCAATGACATTTACACAGCGATCAGAAATTTAAATGTCTACTGATTACTGTATAAATATCATTGGCAGTGAAGGGGTTAACCTGCAGGGGGCAGTGAAGGGCTTAAGTATGTTCCCTGGGTGTGTTCTAACCGTGTGGGGGCTGGGCTGGTCGGGACATAACAGATCTAACTGATCCCAGTGACAGGGATCAGTAGATCTGTCATGTCCCATTCACAGAACGGAGAACCGCTGTGTTTACATCGGCGGTTCCCCGTTCTGTAGCTGCTAATTGTGATCGGTGGGTCTCAGGCGGACACCTGCGGGCACGCCCACGCAGCGTGCGGCGGCCGCAGGCTGCGAGTGCGCGCGGGGAGCGTGCAGAAAGGAGGACGTCCATAGACCTCCGAGCATTTCAGAGCCGCGCTGTAGCCGTCTTTTGGCTATAGCGTGGATCTGAACTGGTTAAAGTAGCGCAGTGCTGTATTACAAAAAAATGGCCTGGTCAAGGGGTGTAAATCTTCCGGGGCTGAAGTTAATGCTGGAAAACTCCACAGATCTGGAAGAAATGCACTTAGCACACCAATATTTAACATGACTCTTATACCTGTATTTATACTTTTTTTACCCTGGAGCTCTGTTTTAGTGTATGTACCTGTAATAACCAAAGTGTGCGTGTCTTTTAACCGCTGTCCATGTCCCTGATCATTAGATTCACACTTTTTTTTTTTTTTTTTTCCACCCTTGAAAACAAAAGCTGAGGATAAATCCTCCTGTCCCAGGAATTTTCCTTACTTTGGAGAGATTTCTTCCCACTTCCTTTCTCATTCCCTGGACAGGAAGTGATGGGAAATCCTCCCAATAAGAAACAGATACCAAAATATAAAACCACAAGGGTTTTAGCTTTTCTGTTGTTTACCCAAAATGTTTTGGCTATACATACATTTTAAAGTTTACCAGTATTGGGAACAGAAGGCAAACCTTCAGTAAATGCTGGGTAACAGGCAAATCAAGGTTCCCTATTGCTCCTTTTTTTAAAGAAAAACCTTTCATGCTGATGAGAATTTCCTATGCAAATTCTGACTTTCTAATGAATGGAGTTAGCATGGGTTTTCCCATGGCTTTTTTTCAGCGGGAACTTGGGGGAACACAGTTTCGGCAGCTCCAGCACTGAACGTATGTAATGGCAAAGGGTCCTGGGGTCTCATAGAAGATCTACTGATGTTGGCTGCTGGGGGTTCCAACATTGTTGGGGGAAATCTATTGTTTGTTTGTTTTTTGGGAGGGGGGGTTGTTGTTGCTGGTGATCTATTATTTCTGGGGGGTCAACTGTTATTGGGAGCGATCTACTGTTGGATCTATTATTGCTGGTTACTGAAGAGCTCATTGGTACTGGCTGCTGGTAGATCTATAGTTGATGGGGGTAGTGGAGTATTTATGTAGGGGGTCTATTGTTGCTGAGGGGATCTACTGTTGCTGACTGCAAGGGATCTGTTTTACTGCTTTTCTTGTTATCATTAACAAATTCCATACAAACTACTTAGCACCACAAAATGATACTTGGTTCTGAATTCTCTAAAAGGGGCGCAACTGGAAGGTGGGCAGGGGGTGGAACCAAGGGAAAGTGCTTGGAGGTGGGTAGGAGGTGGAGACAATGGGTAAAAAGGAAGGGGAATACCCGCTCCTATTCTTTGAGAACAAAGCACATTTTCTTCTCAAACCATCCCCCAGCTCCTCACCTGCAAGCTTGGCAATAGGTCACACAGTTATATGGGGGGGGGGGGGGGTCTGCTTTCCACGTACCCTGGTAGCTGAGGTGTTCTGGCCATTACTGGCAGAGGGCTATGTTTTATTAGGCAGGTTTGATCAAGAACCAAAAGGCACCTTTTCAATGCTTTTCTGTTGCTAACACTGGCATCTTGTTTTTTTTCCCCAAACAACATCGTTGCTTTAAACAACTTAATATAACCCTATTATGTTATGTGCTATGTAAGGTCATTCCTTTCACATTATACTCTGTAATGTGAAGCCGGTTGCATATTTCTCTGCAATCACACATTTTGCTTTGTGCGACCAGAGCTTCTTGTCTAATGACTCTGTGGTCTATAAATTTTTATATCTTTGGGTGACAGCAAGAAGACAGTAGGACCCCTTTAGTGTTGGTCCAGCCACGTGGTTCCTAGGAGTTGGTAATGCCACTTAAACCCCATTAGATGGGAGAGTATATAGTGTTTTAGTGGAGGGGGGTCAAGAGGGAAGATGAGCCATCCACAACATCACCCCCAGCTACATCACCAACCTCATCCGCAGACATCGCCCAAATCGTCCTCTCTGCTTCTCCCAGGACCTCCTGCTCTCTGGCTTTCTTGTTACCTCCTCCCATGCTCGCCTCCAGGACTTCTCCAGAGCCTCTTCCATCTTCTGGAACTCCCTACCCCAGTATGTTTGGTCAGCTCCTACCCTGGCCACCTTTAGGCGACCCTTGAAAATTCACTTATTCAGGGAAGCCTACCCCACCTCCACCTAAGAACTGTACTTGAGTCACCTCCATCAGATCATCCCCTGCAGCTATCACCTTTTGTGCCACCTCCCCCTCCCTTTAGATTGTAAGCTCCATGAGCAAGGCCCTCCTATTCTTTCTGTATTGAATTGTATTGCAATTGTACTGTCCCGCTTTTTATTGTAAAGTGCTGTGTAAACTGTTGGTGCTATATAAATCCTGCATAATAATAATAACAATAAGCCAATAACGAAAAACCAGTAAGGCGGACTTTAACTTTCTGTTGAGAGCAACCTGTAAGTTGTAGCTATGAGAGTAGCCAAGAGCTGAGTATTCTCTCTTGGGAAGCCTGGGCAACTGGGACTTTATACAGGAAAGAGAGAAAATCTGTGCTTCCCTGGCACTGTGGGCATCGGGTTCACCCTAAACGTTTTGATAAACTGGAATGTGAGAAATATTGCAAGAAAGTTATTTGTTTTAACCTGAAGTGAAGCACGTGAAGATGTATAATCAAGTTCGGAAGGTAAAGTGTGTGTGGGGGGGGTCAACACCAGTGGCGGCTGGTGCTCCATTTTTTGCGGAAACCAGCTAATGGAGGGTGAAGGGCGCTTCTGGATCACCGCTGTAACAAAGAGAATTGTCCCAATGTGGGGAAGATGGACTTCTAAGGATGTTAAGGCAGCACTTTGACTTGAATAAAATTGTTATATGCTGCACTTAGAGGCGCCTTTTTTGTGTTTACCCTGTTTCTTTTAGTGTCTGCTGCTGCTCATTGGGAGCGCTGCCTTGGTGCCTTTCCACTAAGCACGTTCTGTAGGAGCTGCACTGGACCATTGACTGTTCACACAGTCTATTGAGGACTACCAAGAGACTGCCCCCCTCCCTCTGTTAAACCCTTTGACTTGAATAAAATTGTTATATGCTGCACTTGGAGGCGCCTTCTTTGTGTTTACCCCATTTTTTGCGGAGGGTGGCAAACAAACCCCCCCGCCTGCTCGCTCGTCTGCCCACCCGCCAGCCTGCCCGCCAGTCCCGCACTTACCCCATCCAGTCCCAGGCGGCTTCGGCGGCTTCCCCGGCTTCTCCTCCCGGCCAATCCGGCCGCTTCTCCTCCTGGCCAATTCGGTCTTAAGAACCGCTTTCTGTCCTGATTGGCCAGGAGGAGAAGCAGGAAGACAATAGCAAATGTTGATTCCCTAATGTCACAAGTGGGTGGGATCTGTGCCCCGAGCTCAACCTTTTTGAAGCCAATTAGAGCCTCAGGCTCTAACTATGTGCTTCAAAAAACCTCATAGAAATCTATGCTTCCGGCGTCCCACATGGGGATTAGGGGGGTCTGCACCCCTTATGGACCAGCCGCCGCTGGTCATCACAAGCCTGATCTCTGGAGAAGAGCAGGCTAAATTCTCAGCATAGCTAGACCACAGTGTGTTCTCCTGCCTAGTGTGGTCATTTTTTTTAAATAGGAAAGCAGAAAGACTGGCAAGATCACCAGGGATTTTGCATAAAGAAACTAATACAAAGAGAACAGAATACTTTCTCATAGAAGTACATGGTACAGCAGGCATATATCAGGAATGTGAAATGTTGGGTTTACACAGACCTCCCAACTTTTTGAAATGGGAACGAGGGACACCTATTAGAAAAATGTAGGTATAAGACACACCCCCTGCCACATCTCCTTAAAGGAGAATTATACATTATACTATTCCTTTATTCTGTGGAATTTACAGATGCAGAAGTTTAGAAATTGGATGAAAGGTTTAGCACTGGGAAAGATAAATAGTGCACTTTATATACAACTATATAGATCAGACCAAAATGAGGGACACATGAGAAGGAAAGAGGGACAGAGGGACTTTGTGCCGAATCAGGGACAGTCCCTCCAAATCAGGGACAGTCCCTCCAAATCAGGGACAGTCCCTCCAAATCAGGGACAGTTGGGAGCTATGGTTTACATATTC
Organism: Glandirana rugosa; assembly: GCA_018402905.1. Classification (NCBI taxonomy): domain Eukaryota; kingdom Metazoa; phylum Chordata; class Amphibia; order Anura; family Ranidae; genus Glandirana; species Glandirana rugosa. Next base: position 1,120,849 of record BLSH010523653.1, read on the forward strand.
TTTAATGGCCCTGTAATCTATTTTACATGAAATTGTTTCTTACTGTATTTTTCTACCTCCTTGTAATGTCCTCCTCTCTTTTTGACTCTAATTTCCACTTGTTTGGAAAGAGCAGTGCATATTGGTTGTGGTCATGTGCACTCCTCCATGTACATGGCACAAGACTGGGCTGAGCTGGCAGAGTGATATTTAACATTAAAATCAAACACATTAAACCTCATAAACAATACGACACAAATTATTTTGATTTGAGTAATATGGTCACAGCTTTTATTAAATAACAAGATAATAACAATAACATGATTTAAACACCAATTCTTCAAAAACATACAAGAATTCTGAAACAACCTTTAAATCCAGGTCCTTGTCAGTGCCATCCAATAACATGTTCCATTGTAAACCCGTCCTGGTCACCAGCTATCTACAGCAAGCTTGGTGGGTACACACCAATAATGTTTACACCGTTATTCACCAGGAATATCCTGTTCCGTTGTAAACCCGTACCTCCACTAGCCATCTACAGCCAACTCGCTGAGTACATACCAGTAATTTTTACACCATTATTCATCTGGAATAGATCTTAGTAAGTATTTCATTCACGAACAGTGGTGGTCCATAATGCATGGTTTAGGGGCGCCGCCCCCCTAATCCATGCATCCTCACCCCCTAATCTACATGCAGGACGCATGGATTCCAATGGGTTTTTTTTCGAAGCATGTGATTAGAGCCAGAGGCTCTAATAGGCTTCAAAAAAGGGTAATATTTGCTTTTGTCTTCCTGATTCTCCTCCCGGCCAATCAGGAAGTGGATCCTGAGACCTGTCACCCGATTGGCCCCCAAAGAGGAGGAGGGAGGAGACACAGGGGAAGCCGCTGTGAAGCACCAGGAGGAGGAGACACCGCCCAAAGGAAGTGCTGCCCATGACCTAGATGGAGTAAGTGTGGGGCTAGTGACCGACCGACGGGGGTACCTGTGACCCAACCGACTTGGGGAGAGGCCGCCACTGTTCATGAACACCATATCATCATACATATTTGTGACCATTAAAGTTAAACCACTTGTCCACACATTATCAACGATCTTACTTTTTTGGCACTAGCACGGACCCAACAATGCTGTGAAAAAAAGTATAATATGACCAACAAGTCTACCATTCTCTTTGCATACCTTAGTTCTCCAAACCTATGCACTTTCAATCATAGCCATATCCATACATTTAACAAGAGGGTGGGTGGATGGTCCAAATTGCTCACCACGCCGTCTGTTCCTCCTTGAGGTTACTCTTAGCCATGACCACTTCCTCCCTGCTCCCTACATCATATCCTTAAACCATTCCCCACCCATTCTTAACCCTTCTCCTGCCTTCCAGCCCACCTTGTCATGTGCCCTTTCTCCTATGTGCTGAGGGCAACTCTTCATAGTCCATCTCAACAGGAGGCTGGCTAAGCTCCTACATACAGTGGGACCATAGAGAAGGAACGTAGCCACCCTCTAATAGCAAGAAATTAGAGATTTGGAGGAGGCTGAGAGCAACAGAAGGGCTTTTTGAGTTGAAAAGTCCAAAGGACAATAGCACCCAAATCTACTGATTTAGCCTTTGATGGGTTGTACTGAGAATACCTGCACATTGTTAAGGCCTAGCCTTTAATGTTCTTGGGACTCCAGTTTACTGGAAACAAGCAGGTTTTAAACAGTCTGGTAGTTTGTACAACCAGAGCTCTCTTTACATGTAAAGACAGTAGTGATGAGCAGACAGGCTTTGTCCATTGCCTACAACTGTAAGACCTAATGAAGTGTGCTTTTCCTAAGACCAGAGTTCTTCCTTAAATCAGCTGCCAGGCCGAGGTAGACACAGATTAACCACCACATGATGCCACTAATATTGCAACGCTACATTAAGACGACATTAGAAGACTTCTTTCTGGGTAATTGGGTCTGCGTGCACCAAGGCTGCCATATGTAATAAAAGGTTTTAAATGATTCAGTCAGGGACTCAAGACCAGCGTCTTCATCTGTGTCTGAAACATCTGCTTGTTAGGGTAGAAGATCCTTAAGCGCCAGCCCCCTAACCGCTATTGATCTGTAAACAGTGTTTAAACTTGGGTTTTTAATTGCCTCTGTCTCACTTCTCATTCATCAATCAATCCTGGAGCGTTCATTAGTGCTGTAGTTATTACTTTCCTTGCACACGCTGAGTGAGTGACAGGCCATCTCCCAGCACAGGACGCATTACATCGGATCTGACATAAAGAACTGTTGCTCAGATATTTGTATATTATAAACTGAACTCCAGGAAAACAGCTATAAACATATATGAGAGATGTTTTACCTGTCAAAGGAATTGTTTTTTTGTTCATCCAGACCTGAGATTTACACAACTCTGCCACACAGCACAACCCAGTCTGGCAGGGGAGGGGACCTGAGCTTACTTAAAGTTTCACTTTCAGGTTTGTGTCCTCCCTGCATTTTCTAGTGATCCTGTCACTGTCCAATTCTCACAAGGGACATAATCATCATATCTGGAAGCTTTTCTGGCACATGCAGCTGGATAACAGGGCTTGGTGCCCAAAGAGGAAAGGGTAAATCTTCTGCTCAGACACTGAATGCCCGGTGTGAGGCAACGTTCAGCCCCCAGCTTGGGTGCCTCCATCAAGATATAGCTTCCTCTAGTCTGGAACCAGGAATCAGGTATTATCTCAGAGCACCCAAGGACTAGACGGCACTAGCTTAGGTGCAAACTGGAACTCAAACTGATTTTATTGTAAATTCACACAGAATATATACAATGCAAGATCAGATCACATTATCACAAGATCAGAACTTGATCACATTATCTTAACCAATGCAAACTGTAAACAGCACATCTAAGGAACAGCCAACATAAACAGTATGGTAATCCAAATCTAGAAACTAATATCTGACAGTGATCTAAGTAACATGAACTAATTAACAACTAGTCACTTAAACAGGCCTAGGTGACCAGACCATTCGGCACCCAGCGCACAACCCTGCATACACAAAGTACATTACACATTATCATGAGCATAAATACATAACATCCCACTATGGTTCGATAACAAGGTAAAAGTGGTAACAATATTATTCACATCTCTAAGAAATGAGCAGACATACAAAAACTATAGGTGATTCAATTAACAATGGGAATGCACACCAAGGAGGCACACAATGGGAGAGGCATACTTAGCAATAAACACATAACACCTTAATAAACAGACTCTAGCGGAAGACACCCGTAACAGGTTAGTTTGAGCTGATTATATTAAGATCTACTCTGAGCCTCACAGCTAAAAGCAGTCATTGCTGGTTTGGGCACAAAGGACCCAAATTTGCATCCTGGGCCTATATTCCGAGGGTTTGTGTGTTTCAGGGAGACAATCCCGATTCCGAAGTAAGACCACTCCAATGGTCCCCCAGGCACAAATCTCCCAAGAATAGAGCCCCCTCAAAGCAAGGGACCATAGTCAGTAGGCAAGAGGCTACCTTGCAGTTGGGACTGTCACACCCGGGCTACCACTAACATCATGAGTCAGTTCCTTGAGCCATTGGCCACTGCCAAAGTCTATGCAAGACTCCAAAGGAAGAAAGGGGAACCACTCAACATATAAATGCCTCGGAACAGTTTATTGAGTCTTCCAACACACAGACTAATACATCCGATGTACAAACCAAAATGCGTTGGAGGTATGTACAGCAGATAGATTAGTCTGTATGTTGGAAGACTCAATAAACTGTTCCTATGTTTTTGTATGGTGAGTGGTTCCCCTTGCTTCCTTTGGATATTTGCATAGACTGTGATAGATAGTTTGTAGTGAAAATCTGGCATCTGTGGGTAAAAGTTGGCACGTTCCCAAGTATGAGAATTGCTAGTGTGACCAGGCACTTATTACCTCACCTTTATTCTTCTCTTTTCTCTTTAGATCTTCTTAATAGTTTACTATATGTAAACGCTTTAAAAAATGGCTTCACAGACAGTCTTTCTAAAATCGTAATGGCATTTTGTGGCTAAGCTTAGTCACGACCAGTTATCTTTAAATATAAAGGTTCCACGGTAGCAGTGCCAGAAGAGGTGGGTAGGAGCTCTATTTCAGCATATTGCAGCAGCCAAGAGAACTTGACATTTGTGTAGCAAATTCACTCAGAATAAAAAGACGTTTCATGAGACAGACACAACAGCCTACAATAGCTACTTCACAATCAGATGGAAGAATCTCAGTGATGAATTATCAGGAACTTCAACATCCCTGATGAGCTGGATTGTTTTGACATTATTCCCGAAAGATTTTATAAAAATGCAAGGTTATTTCTTTTTTTTATATTCCTCTTAATGCTGAAAATGAAACAGACGGAAAATGCTGAGAATTTCAGCTCCATTAAATTAGGATGTGCATTGCGAGACAGTTTATTGAAAACTAGATGGGGGATCGTAACCCTCAACACTCAACTAGCAGTAATTAAAATTCTGGTCTTGGAATCCTACTGACTAGTCCTTGTTTCATGCGTGGTAATTGCATTTTCTGAGCCTTTTTAATGATATGGACCCAATTTTTATTTTTAAGAAGAATATATACTGTATATATATATTCACTATATTGTCAAAAGTATTGGGATGCCTGCCTTTACACGCACATGAATTTTAATGGCATCCCAGTCTTAGTCCGTAGGGTTCAATATTGAGTTGGGCCACCCTTTGCAGCTATAACAGCTTCAACTCTTCTGGAAAGGCTGTCCACAAGGTTTAGGAGTGTCTATGGGAATGTTTGACCATTCTTTCAGAAGAACATTTGTGAGGTCAGACACTGATGTTGGACAAGAGAGCCTGGCTCACGGTCACTGCTCTAATTCATCCCAAAGGTGTTCTATGGGGTTGAGGTCAGAACTCTGTACAGGCCAGCCAAGTTCATCCACCCCAAACTCGCTCATCCATGTCTTTATGGACCTTGCTTTGTCCACTGGTGCGCAGCCATGTTGGAACAGGAAGGGGACATCCCCAAACTGTTCCCACAAAGTTGGGAGCATGAAATTGTCCAAAATGTCTTGGTATGCTGATGCCTTAAGAATTCCCTTCACTGGAACTAAAGGGCCAAGCCCAACCCCTGAAAAACAACCCCACACTATAATGTCCCCCTCCACCAAATCATATGGACCAGTGCACAAAGCAAGGTCCATATAGACATGGATGAGTGAGTTTGGGGTGGAAGAACTTGACTGGCCTGCACAGATTCCTGACCTCAACCCGAGGATGAATTAGAGTGGAGACTGTGAGCCAGGCCTTCTCGTCCAACATCAGTGCCTGACCTCACAATTGCGCTTCAGGAAAAATGGTCAAACTTTCCAAAGACACACTCCTAAACCTTGTGGACAGCCTTTCCAGAAGATTTGAAGCTGTTATAGCTGAAAATGGTGGGCCAACTCAATATTGAACCCTACTGACTAAGACTGGGATGTCATTAAAGTTCATGTGCGTGTAAAGGCAGGTGTCCCAATCCTTTTGACAATATAGTGTATATAGGCTTTTTTGTGTATCCATGCAAAAGACAATGGATTTCTTCCCAGCTAGCGTAATTATCTTGAGTTGCTGTTGTAGCCAGGTACTGGGCTACAGCAATATGGAGAAGGATCCATTGCCTTATTCTCTTCCTCTACTGAGATGCACCAACATCTTCTGGTCAGCAGGGGAAAAGAAAAGCTGAAGTCAAGCAAGCCCATAGACTTCTATGCAGAGCTGGGAGTGGCAGTTTGAGATGGTAGCCATATAATGGGATGAATAGATTTCCTAGAATACAAATCCCAGTAGGTAGTGTGCAGTAGGAGGAGTAGAGATATGATTTTTATTAAACTGCCCTGGAAACCACTTCCTCTCAGTATTTAGAGGGAGAGCACCTCTGTCTGTATATTTGCCTGCCAGCTGGAGACCATATCAGCAGAGCTGAGCATGAGCTTGGGATTGAGGACACCTGGGGGCAGCACTGCTCAAAACACAGCACCTACACCACTGCAGCAGGGAGACTGGAGCCTCCACTCACCCTCTGAAGCCCATTGATGTTACTGCTAGCAGGGACTGAGCCATTGAGAGGGAGACACAAAGTGAACCCAGTGTATATTGCACAAATACTACACTCTATACCGCACTTGTTCCAAACCTAGTCTGCACCTATAACAACCCTTTACCGCATTATACCAAACCTTTACCGCATCTGAACCACATCTATCTTGCACCTGTGCTGAGACTATACTATGGCTATACTGTGCCTCTGCTGCATGCAAGTTAATTGGGACTGTTGGTAAGTGCAAAGCCACTCTTAAAGGGCCCCAACCATAGCCGGCAGAAGAACATCTCAATGCACTGTCTTCTCCCTTAGTTATTTACAAACCCCCTTTGTTCCCCCTGCCCCCTCCGCTACCATCCTCCTTTCCTTTTGGACAGTGCCTACCTAGTTGGCCTAGGACTAGCATCGCCGCCATAAATGCACTCTGTTGCTTGGGGCTTCGGAATTGTGGAATTAGTCTTTAAAGCAGCCTAGTGTTTTGTCTGGACTAGCAAGCCCTACATTGAACCTATATTTACCTTCTATTCTCAGAAGTGCCTTGATCTGCCACTGCAGGTCCAGCAGTCCATAAAGTTTGTCAGTGATCTGAGTTTAGACAGGGGACTGGTGAACTTTCCAATTGGCCCTTACAGCCCTGAAAGGAGCTAATACTTTTGTTCCAACAAAAAGAAAATGCTAGTAAATAAAAGCACACATAGCTATCCCTAAGAGCAGGAGCATAACTACAGGGGTTGCAATTGCAACCGGGCCCCATGCTTCAGGGGGCCTGTGCCTACCTTGTACACCTCAATAGGAGGGATGGCGGGGGCAGCATTTAGAGGAACCAATCTCCTCCATTTTCCTCCTAATGCAGGAGATTAGTTCCTCTATGTGCTGCCCCCGCCGCCCCTCCTATCCAGTTTACTTGTCGTTTGCTGTTCCCAGGGTCCCTGTGTGCTTCCCTGGTCCCCTCAACAGAGCTGCTGTCTTCCCCTCTCCTCTCTCCTGCTAGCTGCTGTAGAAGATGTGTCAGCATAAAGCGATATGAACGGGTCAGTAAATGTGTCCCTCCTTTTCTAAAAGGACAGAGCCAGTGATTGGTACCAATTGCTTCATTCATAACTGAAGCATAGTAAAAAAATAGCTTTTACTATACTTCTGTTTCTGAATGAATGGGAGGCTCGGTACACAACTATTCCTGTCCATTCATTCTGTGCAGCTGAGGTTACACAGTTGGAGATTGAGAGCTGAGGTTTGTTTAGACCCCTGATATCTCATCAAATCCCCCCAACAGGGCTCCCAAAAAATGTAAAAAAATAATATTGTAAAAGAAATAAAATGACATTGTAAAAAAATGATAAAATTAAATAAAAATTAAAAACTACTGACACCAGTGAGGGAACTATCTTGCAAAGATTGGAATTGGGACCGGGCCCTGGCATTTCACCGTCATGGGGAGGCCCGAAGATGGCAGAAAGGGGGCCCGCTGCAGAACTTGTGAAAGGGTCCCGCTGCGGTACCGTAATAAAGAGACCTGGGGTGAGAGTAAAGGGCCCCAGGATCAGTGGGAAGAAGGAGGGCCCTGGTCAGGGGTCAGGGGGGCCCTTCATAATTTCTTGCACCAGGGCCCTGAAGGTTCTAGTTACACCTCTGTGAGGGAAGGCTACACTGTTTTAGCTACTTATAAGTGAAGATAATTACAAATTCCCACCCTTACTGTTTCTTTCTAATAAAGTGTATCTCTTTTTAATAAGATGAGACACTTATTTAATATTAACAGTGTGCTTAGTGTTCTCCTGGATGTTTACTGTGTACAATGAAGTCATTATATATCGTGTGGTTTGCTCAACATATAGAATATCAATATTTTCCTGCTCAGGCAAAGATAGCAGGTGTTTGATCAATGCTCTTTTACATGTCCACATTGATTTTTACTAGAGACGAGAGGACATCCCATGATGCTGTGCATGAATTCATGTATTGTACACTGAAATCTTTGTTCTTCATGCCGTCAGTGCTTGAAGTTTCGAGCTGGTTACTTTGAAGAGAGTTCCTTTGTGAAGAGTCATTTCGGTCTATTAGTCAGACTGGAAGTGACTGAAATCTGGCCATCTACTTGGTTGGTCTTGACGCCTGTAGCACGCGGCACAACTGGTGGCCTTTTCAGCAATGGGATCTGTATATAAGACTTTGTATATCTAAATGTACAAGGAAAGAATGTCAGTTACTTGTATAGTGGACAATAGTTCCACCAATTTATTTTGCCAGCACAGTGTGGGAACAGAAGAAGCATCTGAGTGGTTATTAAGGGTAACACAGATAATTATTCTCCTACAGTAGTTAAAGCAGAACTTAATTTTATTACGTTCTGAGGCAGCGGTCTACATTGCATACAGTAGATGGCAGTGGCGGCTGGTGAAATTTTAGGATGGGGGGGCGCCAGACCCCGCCCTTCCTTTGACCCCTCCCACTTCTCATAAGCTCCACCCTTATAGATTCCACCCATTGTGTCAGGGGTATATAGCCCAGCATTGCCAGATAGGGGTATATACAGCATCACAGATAGGGGTATATACAACATTACAGATAGGGGTATATACAGCATAACAGATAGGGGTATACAACACCACAGATCGATATATACAGCACCACAGATAAATATATACTGCACTATAGATAGATATACACAGAAACACAGGTATATACTGCACCATAGTTAGGTATATACTGTTTCATAGATATTCAATAGATATATACAGCATCACAGATAGATATATACTGCACCATAGATAGATATATTATACAGCACCACAGATAGGTATATACTGTCTCATAGATAGATATATACAGCACCACAGATAGATATATACAGCACCACAGATAGATATATACAGCACCACAGATAGGTATATACTGCACCATAGATAGGGATATACAGCACCATAGATAGATATATACAGCCCCACAGATATATATATACAACACCACAGAAAGGGGTATACAGCACCAAAGCTAGGTATATACTGCACCATAGATTGGGATATACAGCATCATAGATAGGGGTATACAGCCCCACAGATAGATATATACAGTACCACAGATAGGGGTATACAGCCCCACAGATAGATATATACAGTACCACAGATAGTGATATACAGCACCACAGATAGGGGTATACAGCACCACAGATATATATATATATATATATATATATATATATATATATATACAGCACCACAGATAGGGATATACAGCACCGCAGATAGGTATATACAGGTCCATAAATATTGGGACATCGACACAATTCTAATCTTTTTGTTTCTATACACCACCACAATGGATTTGAAATGAAACTAACAAGATGTGCTTTAATTTGGGGGTATTTACATCCAAATCAGGTGAACGGTGTAGGAATTACAACCGTTTGTATATGTGCCTCCCACTTTTTAAGGGACCAAAAGTAATGGGACAGATTAACAATCATAAATCAAACTTTCACTTTTTAATACTTGGTTGCAAATCCTTTGCAGTCAAATACAGCCTGAAGTGTGGAACGCATAGACATCACCAGACACTGGGTGTCATCCCTGGTGATGCTCTGCCAGGCCTCTACTGCAACTGTCTTCAGTCCCTGCTTGTTCTTCGGGCATTTTCCCTTCAGTTTTGTCTTCAGCAAGTGAAATGCATGCTCAGTCGGAATCAGGCCAGGTGATTGACTTGGCCATTGCATAACATTCCACTTCTTTCCCTTAACCACTTCCGGACCGCCGTACGTCGTTTGACGGCGGCCACTTTGAAGTGGAATACCGTTGTTATGGTAGCAGATAGCTACCATAACCCCGGTATCATTTTTTTCTGCAGGCGATTCCCTGCAAGATAAAAGTGATCTTAGTGGCGGATTCGCCGCAAGATCACTTTTATCAGCGGCGGGAGAGGTGCCCCCCCCCTCCCGCCGCTTTCCGGTCATCTCCGCCGCTTACCGGACCCGCCGGCAGCGGCGGAGATGATCGGGTCCTCTCAGTCTGGTGTCCGTGTGCCGAGTGAACGGCTGAAGCCGCTCACCCGGCTCCATAACAAGGCTGGGCGGAAGCGACGTCACAAGTCGCTTCCGCCCAATGCTCTTAAAGGGGACATTTTTTTTTTTTTATTGCATTTTAGTCCAAAAATGAGATCTGAGGTCTTTTTGACCCCAGATCTCATATTTTGGAGGTCCTGGCATGCTTTTTTCTATTACAAGGAATGTTTACATTTCTTGTAATAGGAAAAAAAGTGATCAAAATTTTTTTTTTTTTAAAAAAAGTTGTAAAAATAAAAATTAAAAAGTAAAATACATAATTAAAAAAAAAAAAAAAAATTTAAAGCGCACCGTCCTTGCGAGCTCGCGCGCAGAAGCGAACGCATACGTAAGTCCCGCCCACATATGAAAACGGTGTGCAAACCACACATGTGAGGTATCGCCGCGATCGTTAGAGCGAGAGCAATAATTCTAGCCCTAGACCTCCTCTGTAACGCAAAAATGCTAACCTGTAGAATTTTTTAAACGTCGCCAATGGAGATTTTTATGTTGCAAAGTTTGTCGCCATTCCGCGAGCGGACGCAATTTTGAAGCATGACATGTTGGGTATCATTTTACTCGGCGTAACATTATCTTTCACAATATGAAAAAAAATTGACCTAACTTTACTGTTGTCTTATTTTTTAACTCAAAAAACTGAATTTTTTCAAAAAAAATCGCGCTTTTAAGACCGCTGCGCAAATACGGTGTGACATAAAGTTTTGC
>BLSH010523653.1:1131685-1142668 GCA_018402905.1 Glandirana rugosa
TCTCTGTCCTCACTTATGTCTCCCAAGTGGTGTTCGGAAGTATCAAGACCTTGTTGTAGGGTAGGATACCCGTCTACTCTGGTTCTAGTTGAACATGGTCTCACTACCCTTCTCTTCTCATACCTCTTCCTTTCCTTGACGAGTACTAGGTTTCGTATGGTGGATTAGTCACTTCGTACCACCACCATCACAGTACCGCACCCGTACATACCGACGGTTACCTTGACCAAGAGAACATAAATAACTACTACACTGACGACTGTTTTCGTCGTCCTACTTAAGACTTCGCAAAGTCAGTTATAATAGACGAGTATAAGTCATTTTACGAATTCTTGAGTAACCTGTCGCGAAGTGTCACGTCTACCTGTTACTGGGCTTCGTATGACACTTTCGTTGGTTTCTCAAAAAATTGGTGAAATTCTGGCTCGGAGTAAAACCTCAAAAAAAATATATAATGTTTGGGGGTTCTAAGTAATTTTATAGCAAAAAAAACAGTTTTTAGCTGATAACCTCCAAACTCCAAAATGAGGCTCGGTCTTAAAGTGGTTAAAAAACTCTTTGGTTGCTTTCACAGTATGCTTCGGGTCATTGTCCATCTGCACTGTGAAGCGCTGTCCAATGAGTTCTTAAGCATTTTACTGAATATGAGCAGATAATATTGACTGAAACGCTTCAGAATTCATCCTGCTGCTTTTGTCAGCAGTCACATCATCAATAAATACAAGAGAACCAGTTCCATTGGCAGCCATACATGCCCACGCCATGACACTACCACCACCATGCTTCACTGATTAGGTGGTATGCTTTGGATCATGAGCAGTTCCTTTCCTTCTCCATACTCTTCTCTTCCCATCACTCTGGTACAAGTTGATCTTGGTCTCATCTGCCCATAGGATGGGATGTTGTTCCAGAACTATGAAGGCTTGTGGTGAACCCTCTGTATTCACTCTGGTGAAGTCTTCTTTTGATTGTTGACTTTGGCACACATACACCTACCTCCTGGAGAGTGTTCTTGATCTGGCCAACTGTTGTGAAAGGTGTTTTCTTCACCAGGGAATGAATTCTTCAGTCATCCACCACAGTTGTTTTCCGTGGTCTTTCGGGTCTTTTGGTGTTGCTGAGCTCACCGGTGCATTCATTCTTTTTAAAGATGTTCAAAACAGTTGATTTGGCCACACCTAATGCTTTTGCTATCTCTCTGATGGGTTTGTTTTGTTTTGATTCCAATGATTCCAGATGCAAATAGCACACTTGAAATGAACTCTGGACCCTTTATCTGCTCCTCGTAAATGGGATAATGAGGGAATAACACACACCTGGCCATGGAATAGCTGAGCAGCCAATTGTCCCATTATTAAAAAGTGGGAGGCACATATACAAACTGTTGTAATTCCTACACCGTTCACCTGTTTTGGATGTAAATGCCCTCAAATTAAAGCTGAAAGTCTGCAGTTAAAGCACATCTTGTTCATTTCATTTCAAATCCATTGTGGTGGTGTATAGAGCCAAAAAGATTAGAATTGTGTCGATGTCCCAATATTTATGGACCTGACTGTATATAAGGCACCACAGATAGGGATATAGAGCACCACAGATAGATATATACAGCCCCACAGATAGATATATACTGCACCATAGATAGGTATATACAGCCCCACAGATAGATATATACTGCACCATAGATAGGTATATACAGCCGCACAGATAGATATATACTGCACCATAGATAGGGGTATACAGCCAACCCTCCCCCCCACTGTGGGGCTTGCGGCACTGACAGTAGCCACCAGATCCCCCCCCCCGCCCGGGTAGTCGGGACATCAAAGTCCCGCACTTACCCCATCTAGGAGCGAGCAGAAGGCAGTGAACTGGCAGCAGGCAGTGTCCAGCAAGCAGGGAGTGATGTCCGGCAAGTGGCTGTGCTTCAGCCATGCATCCCCCTCCTCCTCCGATGAGAAAGGCGTCCAATAGGATCGCCTGTCTTCTCCGCCAGTCAGGAAACCAGTAGCATACCGGCGCTTCCTGATTGGCGGAGAGCAGTTTAGTGTTTGATAGGCAAATGTTCATTTGCCTTTCTAAGGGCTTGTGGCGTCACACTCTGTGCCACAAGCCACACTATATTGAAGCCTATTAGAGCCCAAGGCTCCAATGAGATGCTTCAAAGTAAATCCCGCCGCTGTAATTTATGCGTCCGGTGCCTCAAAGAGGCCAGCTGCATGAATTAGGGGATGGTTCGCGCTATGCAAGAATCTAACCATGGCATAGAGGGGGTGGCGAGGACAGAGGGTGCAGCGCCCATGCGCCCTTAATGGACAGGCCGCCACTGGGAGATGGACATATATATAATACTGAGAACGATAACACATTATTAGAAAAATGTCCTGCAGCAATTAGTGATTGCAATCTGAAAAAAAAACTGAAGCAGGTAATAGCATATCAGAATTGAAGGTTAGGGGCTTCCATTCTACCATCTGTTGCTATGGTTTACGGCAGGTGGCAATGACTTGGCTCTCATGTCTTTCCTCATGGCTCCCGCATAAGAAGCTTTTAGTAGATGGAAAGATGAAAAACAATGTTATTGAACTAGGGGTCCTTGTCAATTATACTTTCTAAGTAACAATTAGTTAAATAAAAAAGTTTGTGTAATCGGCTAATGGTGGGATAGGTTTATGGTGTTTATGAAACTCTCCCAAGTTGTCCTCCAGACCTATCCAGAGCTCAGATGAAACTTCTTCTCTATGTCACCACATCGTCTAAACAAACCATTGCAAATGCCTAAAAAGCCCCAGCCTTTCCACTCTTGAGGTCCAACAATAGGTGACACAAATCATGATCCCCAGCAAGTTAGAGGCCACCTTGTTGGATCGTATCCTTAAATACCTAAAAATTTGAAAGCCTTGCATTGATAATTACCTCCCTCCAAATTTCGACTGCTCCTTGCTCAAACCCTGAGCTGACTTGGCTATTCTATGCCCAAGAGTTTTTTTTTGCCTAGCCCACGCAGATCAGCCTGGAGAGGCACGACCCCATCTCTTCCCCTTTTACCACTATTCTCATTGTTCCTTATTTTTCTCCCTCTACTCTTGCCTTCTTTTGTTACCACGACCTCTACTGGAATTTTACACTCTATATAAATGGAATTGGAGCATACAGGCCCATTTCTCCTAGATGGTCTGGGGATAATTTTTCTTCTTGAATGTACGGTTTATACTTGTTCCCAAATATTATCGGTGTGATGTTAACATATGATAATCTTCTTTCACAAACCAGAAAACGTAACACTCATGCTGTGATAAGAGTGTATCTCTTTGTATGCTATTGGTGGCTGTACTTTTGTGAGATACTGTATATGCATTAAAAATGAAATAAGAAATGTAATATATAGGATGATAGTAAACTGGATGATTGTAGTGTGAGGTAGATTAAATGTAGGCAACGATCAAGGTTTTAATTTGTATAAGAAAATGTTTTTTTTCTTTTATGTACAGTTAGGTCCATATACAGCATCTCACAAAAGTGAGTACACCCCTCACATTTTTGTAAATATTTTATTCTATCTTTTCATGTGACAGCACTGAAGAAATTACACTTTGCTACAATGTAAAGTAGTGAGTGTACAGCTCGTATAACAGTGTAAATTTGCTGCCCCCTCAAAATAACTCAACACAGCCATTAATGTCTAAACTTCTGGCAACAAAAGTTAGTACACCCCTAAGTGAAAATGTCCAAATTGGGCCAAAAGCATTAATATTTTGTGTGGCCACCATTATTTTCCAGCACTGCCTTAACCCTCTTGGTCACGGAGTTCACCAGAGCTTCACAGGTTGCCACTGGAGTCCTCTTCTCACTCCTCCATGACGACATCACAGAGCTGGTAGATGTTAGAGACCTTGTGCTCCTCCATCTTACGTTTGAGGATGCCCTACAGATGCTCAATAGGGTTTAGTTCTGGAGACATGCTTGGCCAGTCCATCACCTTTACCCTCAGCTTCATTAGCAAGGCAGTGATCATCTTCAAGGTGTGTTTGGGGTCGTTATCATGTTGGAGTACTGCCTTGCGGCCCAGTATCTGAAGGGAGGGGATCATGCTCTGCTTCAGTATGTCACAGTACATGTTGGCATTCATGGTTCCCTCAATGAACTGTAGCTCCCCAGTGCTGGCAGCAATCATGCAGCTCCAGACCATGACACTCCCACCACCATGTTTGAATGTAGGCAAGACACACTTGTCTTTGTACTCCTCACCTGGTTGCCGCCACACATGCTTGACACCATCTGAATCAAATAAGTTTATCTTGGTCCCATCAGACCACAGGACATGGTTCCAGTCATCCATGTCCTTAGTCTGTTGGATTTCAGCAAACTGTTTGCGGGTTTTCTTGTGCATGTTCTTTAAAAGAGGCTTCCTTCTGGGACGACAGCCATGCAGACCAATGTGATGCAGTGTGCGGCGTATGGTCTGAGCACTGACAGAATGACCCCCACCCCTTCAACCTCTGCAGCAATGCTGGCAGCACTCATATATCCATTTCCTAAAGACAACCTCTGGATATGACGCTGAGCACGTGCACTTAACTTCTTTGGTCAACCATGGTGAGGCCTGTACTGAGTGGAACCTGTCTTGTTAAAACCACTGTATGGGTCTTGGCCACCGTGCTGCAGCTCAGTTTCAGGGTCTTGGCAATCTTCTTATAGCCTAGGTCATCGTTATGTAGAGCAACAATTTTTTTTCAGATCCTCAGAGAGTTCTTTGCCACAAAGTGCCATGTTGAACTTCCAGTGACCAGTATGAGAGAGTGAGAGCAATAACACCAAATTTAACATGCCTACTCCCCATTCACACCTGAGACCTTGTAAAAGTAATGAGTCACATGACACCAAAGGGGAAAATGGCTAATTGGGCCCAATTTGGACATTTTTACTTGAGGTATATTCACTTTTGTTGCTAGCGGTTTAGACATTAATGGCTGTGTGTTGAATTATTTTGAGGGGACAGCAAATAAATTTATATATATATATAAAATATATATATATACTGTTATACAAGCTGTACACTCACTACTTTACATTGTAGCAACGTGTCATTTCTTCAGTGTTGTCACATGAAAAGATATAATAAAATATTTACAAATATGTGAGGGGTGTACTCACTTTTGTGAGATACTGTATACTATAAATTAAAACTAAACAATCCAAATGAATTGCAGACTTTCTGCTTTAATTCAAGGGGTTAAACCTAAATATCAAGTACAGATTTTAGGAACTAAAACCATTTTATACACAGTTCCCCGTTTTCAGGGGGCTCAAATGTAATTGGACAAATGAATAAAATCATAAATAAAATGTTCATTTTTAATATTTTGCTGAGCATCCTTTACTTGTAATGACTGCCTGAAGTCTGGAACCATGGACATTACCAAAGACTGGGTGTCCTCCTTTCTGATGCTTTGCCAGTCGCTAACTGCAGCTTTCTTCAGCTGTTCTTTGTGGGTCTTTTTGCCTTTAGTTTTGTCTTTTTGCCTTCAGCAAGTGAAATGCTCAATTGGGTTGAGATCAGATGATTAACTCAGCCATTGCAGAATATTCCCCTTCTTTTCCTTCAAAAGCTCCTGGGTTGATTTTGCAGTGTGTTTTGGATTATTGTCCATCTGTACTGTGAAGCGCCACCTGGAATACTGCCGAAGCTTTGCCACTGTTAACACAGGAGAATTCAGAAATCCCAGTTGGTGAGACTTCAATGGGGATTTGTAAGTTCTGTGTAAAGGACCTAAAAACATTACATATATTTTGCTGAGGAGAGTGTTTTCCAAGAATATTGAAATATTTTAGTAGGTAGGTTAGAATCCTTTGAGGGAAAGATTGTAGCCATCTGAGTGTAGCAGAGCTGCAAGTTGTGGATAAATGATATCTGATAAAAGTAAAAACATGGAAGACCTCCTTTTTTGGAGAATTGGATATACTGTAAGTAGCATTGCATCTAGGGATCTATGCTGGTTTAAATCAATTTTAAATTTATTGTTTAGTAAAGTGTTTGGCTTGAATGAAGGCATACATTTTGCTTAAGATTTCAGGGATTTTTTTTTTTAGTTTGCATGGTTTGCATGGTTTGCAAGTATCTGTGTGTATTTGTCTCAGTGACATGGCACCATTCATGTCCCATTCTTCTAAAATCATGGATCTAAACCCCAAACTAGAGTCGCAAAATCCCTTTCCTGAACAAGCAAAGCAAGGGGCAGACCCAGTTATCTCCCCTATCATGAGCACTGTGATCCACTTAGTGCTACAAGGAAACTTAAGCTGTCTGGGCTATAGCTGGACACTCACAAGGTATAAAGGGCCTCAACTGCAACCCCTGACATAACCAACATGTTGGTGAGGCTTAGTGTAGTGACTCTCTAGCAGTACTCGCGAATGCCCAATTATTAGGGTAAGACCAGCTGTCACTGGCCTCATAGTTAAAGCGACTCCCCAACTTAGAAACGAGCATGCTCCACATTCATAGTTAACCCTTTTTGTATGTTTCACTTTATTGGTCCCACCTCACTGGGACTGCTCTATGATTTCTCCTATTGGATACAGCAATAATTCTGAGTGGGTAACGCTGAGCCTGTACCACACTTCACCAGCACAACATGTCACCTCGCTCCCAGTGCCATTACAAGACTTCCCTCTGACCCAAAGAAGTAATTTCTTCACATGTTCCCAAGCTTCTTCACTCCTGAGTCCTCTCACTCACTATTCCTCTTTCATGACACCTCAAACTAAGTTGGCTCTGATGAAGAAGGACATACCTTCCAAACGCGTCAGCCAGCAGGAACCCTGTTGAGGTCCCCCCTATGCTCGAGTTATCGGAGAGTCTGGGAGAGTATTACCATGTTGAGTGGCCCGATGAGCGCTAATACTACCTATGTTTGTGAGTAGTACCTATTAATTTTATTGATTCCTAATAGAATTTTGTGGGATAATGCACTAGGCCAGTGCGCCCTTTTTCTTTTATCTATCTTTACAGTGTTCTGAGGACCACCCCAGTTCTAGAAGTCAGCAAGGCTTCAAGAAAATTATCCATCTTTGCAACAGAGCTTCACTTCCTATTTGGTTAACTCACTCATGCGCAGGGAGCTGTTGTTGCAGTTTAGGTACCTGGGACGCCCTGTGGCGCAATATCGATCTCAATATATAGGTCACCGGTTGCTAGGGAGGGAGCCAAGCATGCAAGCCCCCTCATTACCAAGGCCTTCCTTCACCCATGCCTTGTCACCAACAATTACCCCATTGGCTGCTTAAGCACCTGACATTACTCTAGTTGTCATTAGCAATGGCAACATAGCCTTTTCCTTTTTAGCTCCGATGCACATTAGACCTCTAATGTATCTTCACTGACTCGTCTTTCTGTCCCTATTCTAAGCCCTGTTCTTAGATATGTCATGCATGCACCTCTTTATAAGTAAAGTTTCAGACCAGGCACCATGTTTGCAATGTCATACCTATTACTAGAAAATTCCTAAGCACATGTCTGCACAGAACAATCTTTCACATACTTTTCTCTACATACATTGCTCTCTAGTTAATCCTGGCTTCAGGCTGCCCAGCATCATACCTTATAGAATAGTCCAAAGTTCATTGAATAGAGTCCTTCTCGAAATAATCCGACTTCGGTACCCCGACTGGGTACCCACAAAAGGGGAGCCCAATAGCAAGAATAGTTCTACATGTTGCAGCAATTCTCTGTGTAATTCCCCATCTAAGGACCCTGCTCGGTTGCCTCCCCTTGAATTTATAGCCCACCACAAGGAGGCAACGCTACAAATACCAGCAGGCTGACAACATTAACCCCTGCCTAACTCCCGGGCAGCCTGGAAGCAAATCACACAATAAATCTGATTTAATTAGTAAAAGGCCATACGGTGATAACAAGAATGAGGTAGAACATGGTCAAGTATTAACTCCAAGTAGGAACCTGCCTACAAATGGACCATACTTAATGTTCAGTATACATAGTACTAGCAAGAACTGTCAGAGACTGAAGACATGCTATAGGAAAATGATGGTCAGATAATGAACATGCTTCAAGTTTGCTTGGAAATTATAGATAAGGTGCAGAAGACAGACCAAGACTGAGGACATGTTATTAAAGGCCGTGTCTGCACAGCCTCAAGGCACCCCATTCTACAATGTAAAAAACTGAACTAATAGTTGTACATAAAGCAGCAGCATCTACACAAGTAGGACACCCAACATAAGAGATGACTTACAAAGCAATTTAGCATTGCACACTGATACTGACTAGTATTCCAGCTTTTTTCCTCTGCCTCTTTCTTTTCTTCATTAAGCTAACGTGACCCCAGTGCTGATGGAGTGGGACAGGGCAAACAAGGACATCTTCAGGCGCCTGACATCCTTCCATGGCGTCATTTGTTTGTTAGGGCACCAGCAGCGGACCCACATGATGGCCAAGCTTGTAATGCTGCACATTAAAACCCTATGGTTTTGTGTAACAAGAAAAGCAGGCTTGATCCATTTGCTGGCTTGTTGACAATTTTTGGGCATTTATTAGGTGTTTTGCCAACGCACCCTTGAAGAACCCTAGTAGGCATCCTGGTTGAAAAGGGCTGATTTGAGGCTAGTAGAGGTCACTAAAGTTACCCAATAGTGATTGCAAGGATGGGATTATGTAACTACAAGGCGGTGGTTCTACAATTTTCACACCTCCCATCCTGTTCTTGGACAATGACATCTACCTTTCCATGGTGATTGGATCAAGGCGGCTTGGATAAGCTACAAAAATGTCTTCAGGCACAGAACAAGTCCAGTTGAATGTAACTAACTATGACTAGATATACCAAGATTTGGATAAATGAGAATCTTCACAGACAATGCTATCACCCTTTAACAAATCCCCCACCTCTTGCAGGTGTCTGGGGACCTTACAACAAGTACCAAAGGGTGCCATGTGGTCCTTAGGCTGTTCGTTGGGCACCAATGTATTGAGCAGTATTGCCCACACATACACTTGTGATAGAGAATTCAGGTAGGATAACCCCTCTACCGGTGATTTCAAGGGCAATCTCTCTTTGCAAGAGTTGGGGCAAACAAAATAAAGACACAGTGCTGGTTGAGCTTTCCCTGAACTTCCAATGTTTTTTTTTTAGAGCTATTATTTATTTATTACGGGTATTTATATAGCACTGACAATGTATGCAGCACTTTACATATATATTATACATTCCTATCAGTTCCTGTTCTCAAGGAGCTTACAATCTAAGGTCTCTAACTCACATTCATACATACACATACTAAGGCCAATTTACCTATCGGCATGTACTTGGAGTGTGGGAAGAAACCCACACAGGTACAAGGAGAACATGTAAACTCGAGACAGGTAGTTTGAACCAATGTCCCTAGTGCTGCCAGGTGGAAGTGCCAACCACTTAGCCACAGTGCTGCCCTGTTATAAAGGGTAGTGTCAAGGTGAGCTTACAAATCTCTTTTTCTCATTGCATGCCCTGTCGCTAGCACTTATATGAAACTTGTACATGCAACAAAATGATATGAAAGTATTAATAAAATCCTAAACTTAATGCTGCAAACTATTTGAATGTAGAGGAGAGAAATCACTTTCATCATCGCTTCACTTTTAATGTTGACTAATGATTAAAAACAAACGTGTCCATCGCCATCATTACATTAGACAGTGCTACAAGAACCCTCTGGGTCTTTAAAGCCGTTTTGCTGGAAAAATTCAGAAATGACAAACAATTCATCAGCCGAGTGCGGATTATTTTATGAACTCCAGTTTGGTGCGGAGACGTGTCTCATAATCCATCTTGTGCGGCTCGTTGTATAATAGTCTTACACGAGCGCAGAGAATCACTTGCCATTTTTATCTTCCCGGCGCTCTAGACCAACTGCGCTATGATGGATAATATCACTCAGAAACTTGCTCTATATGGAAAAGATTTTCTTGCAAATATAAATATAATATTGAATAAAACCATTACTCCGCTGTGTCTTATTATTATGGCATAAAGGATCCGCTGAATCAGTAATGGCTTCATAGGACAATAAGTATTAGTGCAGCTTATGAAGTAAGAAGACTTCCTGAGACTTCCAGAACCTGTCCTGGCAAAATACAAATTTTCAGTTTAAAGTAGAACTCCAGTATTTAAGAAATAAGAAGAAAATAACATACATAATACAAGAAAAGTAAAAATAACAAAAAATAGCATTTTGTCTTCTATTAGATGTCACCAGGCTTCCGGGTTGAATGATGGCCAGTGGCATTTCAATCCTTTCCTCAGGGCACAGACTTTCGTGGACATTGCTTTAACCACTTAAGGACCGGAAGGATTTCCAGCTTTAGGACCGGAGCCCTTTTTGCGATTCGGCGCTGCGTCGCTTTAACTGAAAATTGCGCGGCCGTGCGACGTTGTACCCAAACGAAATTTGCGTCCTTTTTTTCCCACAAACAGAGCTTTCTTTTGGTGGTATTTGATCACCTCTGCGTCATTTCTGATCACCGCTATAATCAAAAGAAGAGCGACAATTTTGCAAAAAAACCCAAATTTCTTACTTTTTGTTAAAATACAAATCCAAAAAAAAAATATAAAAAAACATTTTTTTCACCATTTTTGGCCGATTTATATTCTTCCTCATATTTGCGATAAAAAAAATCGCAAACGCCGTTTATTGATTGGTTTGCGCAAAAGTGGCCGCGTTTACGGATGATGAGAATTCATTTTTGGGGTTTTTGTTTTTTTTTTATTTTTTACTAGTAATGGTGGCGATCTGCGATTTTTAGCGGTACTGCGATATTGCGGCGGACATGTCGGACGATTTTGACACTTTTTTGGGACCATTGGCATTTATACAGCGATCAGTGCTATAAAAATGCACTGATTACTGTGTAAATGCTATTGGCAGTGAAGGGGTTAACCTGCTGGGGGCGCTCTAAGGGTTAACTATGTTCCCTGGGCGTGTTCTAAC
>BLSH010523653.1:1156495-1172323 GCA_018402905.1 Glandirana rugosa
ATATATTTACGCATGTCACAACGTACTGGTTCATTAACGGTCAATTTCATCGTGTCACGGTTTATCGTTTTTTTTACCGGACCAGTAATTCCCCCATTATAGAAGGCCTCGGCTTCACCAATATACGTCGCGACACGGAACCGGATCCGGCTATTCCGGGTCCGGATCCCGCCGTAAGACGTACCCCCCCACAGTTTATGTCAGGGACCGCCGAATACCCCGCCTGATCCGTCCCTGAAAAGCCTGACCGTCTCCGTCAGAGCCGTGCCGACCCGACATGACCCCCCCCAGAGGCGAGTAGACCCGAGCTAGTCTCCCCGCCAGAGTCGAGTGGAACCGACACGAGCCCTCCCCCCGTCAGAGGTGAGTCGAGCCGACACGAACTCCCCCCCCCCCCCCTCGCCTGAGCACAGCCGAGCTGAGTGGAGACTGCCCCCCTCCCGAGCACAGCCAAGGTGAGCTGAGACCGCCCCTCTGATCGAGCCCAGATGAGCGGAGACCCCCCCCAGTACAGCCCAGCCGTGCCGAGACTGCCTCTGCCAGTCCGAAAAGTCCCTGCCTAGTCCGCCCCATAAGCCGCCAGGGACTGTATTTGACACCCCCCCATGCAGAATGCCGCCCTAGGCCTGGGCCTTATCGGCCTAGGCCAAGGCACAGCGCTGCATATAACCACTTCGGCTCCGGAAGATATTACCCCCTTAATGACCAGGCCATTTTTTTTGCTATTTGGCACTGTGCTACTTTAACTGGCAATTACTTGGTCATGCAACACTGTACGCATTTATATAATTTTTTTTCACACAAATAGAGCTTTCTTTTGGTGGTATTTGATCACCACTGGGTTTTTTAGTTTCTATTATATAAAAGAAAAAAAAAAATTAGAAATCTAATTTCTTCATAAATTTAGGCCAAAATGTATCCTTCTATGTCTTTGGTAAACAAAAATCCCAATGAGTGTATATTGTTTTGTATGAAAGTTATAGCATCTACAAACTATGAGATATATACTGGAATTTTTATTTATTTATTTTGGTTAACAAAGCGATTATTCCCACTGTTCAAAGCCCTGTGTTGTTTGTCAACACAGAGTTCTAGGTTGTGATTCGAAACAGCCAATCAGCAGGTCACAGTCATGAATCATTGGCCAGGATCCGCAGACAGATTCCCGCTGTGTCAAATCATAGGGGAGGAGGCGGGTGAGAGCTCCTTCAAGTCTGGGAACAGGCAGAGATGTATGGGTCACTGTGCCTGTAGGAGGCACCCCCGTCGCAATATATGTTCTCTGGTGGGTCGGCAAGTGGTCAAATGAATGTTTTTGTGCCCAGAGTTCAGCATTAAGCAGAGTAGATGGAATAATTCTCTATTGGCATCTCACCCAGGAGTGGTGACTGCAAGTCAGCGCTTTGCTCAAGTAGGGACTGGATTGGCAAGAAGAAAAGTTCTAAAAGCAGAACGCATTGAGGTTGAGTAACTAAAACTGTAGAGTGCATAATCTAGAGTGCATAATCTGCAGAGAAATCCGCTTCAGGGTTTTATTGTCAAAGCTTAATTGAACAAGCTGAAGTTAGAAGCTGATTGGCTACTGTGCATAGCTGCACCAGATTGTGCACTCTGGTTTTAGTAACACAACCCCATTAAGTCCAGATTTCATTTTTTTTCCCCATGAAAGCTTTATTGGAACATCAAAAGAGTGCAATATCCATATAGCACAATTTCAATATATCGAGTAAAAGATACAATCCAACCGACCAAATAGTGCAGGCTCACCGCTCAGAGGGTAACACAGCTCGTGTGGATCTGGTGTGCTGACTCACAAGGGCAGGTGCAGGCTGATGAAGCAATCAAGTAGTAACAGCAACAAGGTTGGAAGTAGCCGCACTCAAACGATCCAATTTCCAAAAATGATTTATTGCATCAAAGGGTGATATAGACAACGAACGAGAGGTCCAACTGACGCGTTTCGCACCCTACAGTAGGTGCTTACTCATAGCTAAGAGTAAGCACCTACTGTAGGGTGCGAAACGCGTCAACTGGACCTTTCGTTCGTTGTCTATATCACCCTTTGATGCAATAAATCATTTTTGGAAATTGGATCGTTTGAGTGCGGCTACTTCCAACCTTGTTGCTGTTACTAAAAGATACGATGGTGTAACATAGAAGATACAATTAAATGATACCACAAAATCGAGGTACAGTTCTAATGATGTCTGGGACAGGTAGCCACTTAGAAATCGACGATCAGGTGAACCAGGATCTCAAGTGACCACAGTAACAGGCAAACCCAAGAGGAAAGGTTAAGCCTCACCTAGGAGAGAGCGAAAATTCTGGGAGCTGTGCTGTCCTATCTCTGGGGATATTTACCCAAAATAGTTTCTGTCTCTGCTCCCCTCTAAGGCCACAACCAATGCGCAGATTGGGCAGAACTGTGAATTCGGATGGAGTTATCCCACAACTTGTTATAGAAAGCTGTTGGCTGATTTTAGCCCTGATGAAGGAAGAGTACTGTGCTCCTGAAATGTGTTGAATAATGAAAAATACTTCAGGAGGTGCATACTCCTCCAACAGTTATTTTATATGGGTGTATCATGTCTAATTACCCTATGTAATTTGATGTTTATGAACCTTCAGAATGCTACTACTGTAACTTTTAAAACTTCAATTAAAAAAAAAATTGAAGAAAAATACAATCTTTCAGCTAATGTGGCACTTCCATCTCTTCAACATTCACAAACAAGAGACAGAAGGAGTATAAGAAGCTTAGCATACTTCCCAAATTTAGAGCTAGAGAAGGAGGAACACACTGGTGTCGAGGAGTAATGTGGAGCTTGCAGTATGGCAGGCAAAAAAGTAGGTGTGGTTACTTTGTGCTTAAAATTTGGTTTCTGGCCTTCCAGTGCCTTCCTACTGCTGTTCTTCTATGTAAGTTTGCCAACTCCAACCTCCCTTCTGGACTCCACCACTAGCGGGACTGGTAGTGAGGTAGGGAATCAAGTCTATCTAGTGAAGTTGGCGGACTTGTGGAGGTAGGGCTGCAGTGCTGAGTACCGCGACAAGCGGTAAGATTTTTTTCTTTTTATAATAGAAATTTTTTTATTAAACATCCAACAGTACAGATAGAGTTTTATAACTTTACATTCAAGTATACCTAATAGAAATCTGTGTGTTGTACACGGTTTGAAGCAGTGAAAACACAGGTAAGTGTATTCCTAACAAGCAGTAGCTAGAGTCTGCCAGGAGTCTGCCAGGACGGAGCACCCCGGCCCCGCGCCATCTATCTTCTAGGCGTGGCAGACCAAAGGGGCCAACCCAGCCGCTGGCCACGGGCGCCCCTGCCCCCCAGATCACTCATGAGTCATTAACATGCATCCACTTCTCCGAGAATAGCTTTCAGACTTAAATACAAAAGATCTTGAACCCGAACCAATATTGTCCAACTGGTGAAAAAACCCTTATTCTATAATATATTTGGATAGAGTCAAATAGAATCAGATAGGATAGTCAGAATCAGAACCAAAAAGAAAGGGAAAGAAAAAAAAAAAGGAAAGAATGGAATGATGGGTCGATGTGCGTGTCAGAGAGTATCTTTTGGGCTGAGCACTAGTGTCAGGTGTTGGGTGACAAGCGGTAAGATTTAATGAAGGACACAGTGGCATTATCTTGGAGGACCATGGATGGAACCAGGGCTGTCTTTAATATTGATTGGACCCTGGGCAAACATTTTTTTGGGCCCTCTCCTTCCAAGTAATTTCACTATCCAGCTGCTCTGAGACATACAAAAAAAATAGCAGTTTACTGAATCAGATCAGGCAGCAATTGCGATTGGTTGCCAGAGGTTACAGTGTATCATTACCACTCACTGACTGGCTGCTAGAGGTTAAAGTACCCATTATGGCTCACTGATAATTTGCTAGAGGTTACAGCACATGATTTCTGCTTGTTGATTGGTTGCTAGAGATTACTGTACATCAATACTGCTCACTGATTGGTTAATAGAGGTTGCCAGACATACTTACTACTTACTAATTGGCTGCTAAAGGTTACTGCACATTATTACTGCTCACTGATTGGTTGCTAGAGATTGCTGCATATCCTTACCACTCAATGATTGGTTGCAAGATGTTAGTACACAGGCTGATGGTAGGCTTAATGACCACAGTTGTAGGCAAGACTTTCAAGCATGCCTCTTTACCTCCAGTGGTAAGCATTCAGCAGAAGTGATGGTGGATTTGACCTCAGGAGGGCATGATATACATATTAATGCCACCTCTATTTACATCTCAATGCAGCCGATCTGTGTCCATTTACATATTAATACCGCGGCTATTTACATATCAATGCAGGTTATTTACATGTAAACACAGGGTCCGCAGGTGAGTCATCTGTACATGGCAATAGCTTGGCAGCATTAGTAACAGGACTTCACACTGAGATATCGGGACACGGCACAGGACTAAAACTTCAAGGGACAAGGGAATTTAAACTGGGATAGTTGACAAGTATGAGGCAGCTGCTTTGGGCCCTACAACAATGATTGGGCCCAGGGCAGCTGCCCCTTTTGCCCTGCCTTAAAGACGGCCCTGGATGGAACTGTTGGACGCAATGGCTTAGGCAGACACAGAACCAAATAAGAGACACTACAGGGTCCCTCATTGGCTAAGAGAGCTAAGAAATGGTCTAGCAGAAGAAATCACTTTACCAGAAAGCCATGGCCAATATATGTGCTAGAAACATTTTTTTTCCTCCTTGACTAGAGTTCCTGCGCAATTCATAATCCCAGAGGGCCTCTTTAAGAGCTGACAGGATGTGGCACAGTCACCGTCTGCATCTAAGTGGAAATTTAACAGTTCCAATTCCAGGTCCTCATTTTCCTGTCTGAAGCAATTTGCGCCGTGCCCGTTGTGCGGCATCACAGGGGACGTGTACTGATGGGCAGGGCAGGACAAGGTCATCTCTCTCAGCAAGGATCACGCTCGGCAGAAAATGTTTTCCGAGAAGCAAAATGTTTCAAAATAGAATTTAGATGATGTAACTTGCCAACTCTGATAGATAATATAATCATTACCGCTCCAGTGTTACAACCATCAAACGCTTTATCATTTCAGGGGAGGTTGCCGTTTAGATCAACCAAGATTCCTTCTGGATTTATCAAAACAGAGATATTTTCTCAGACTTCGGGGAAGAAAACAAAATACACATTAAAGCATGGTTAAGATAGATGTGTAATGGGCTTGTAATTACTGTTTATTTGCACTCTAAGGATTTAACTCCAAGCAATAAATAAAGACAGCCAGCGAGCTGCTTCTGGTCTCCAGGAAACGCTGCAATTATGCTAAAGTAAGAAAGTCAAATACATTTGCATTTACACCAAGTTTTATGTAATCTGCAGCAGCTAGGGATCAGCATGAAATATTGAGAAGAACATTAATTAATAAGGAATAAAGAGTCAGGAATTTTTTATTTTATTTTACATTTACACAAAAAGTTGTACAAACATAAAAAATACAATGAACAATTTGTATCCACTTGGAAAAGTTTTTCCATACAACAAGGCACCAGCTAAACATAAATATCTTAATATGTTGAGACATCTTAAAGTCCCCTTTCACACTGAGGCAGTTTTCCAGTGTTTTAGCACTAGAAATAGCGCCTGTAAAGCGCCTGAAAACTGCCTCCCCTGCCACCCCAGTGTGAAAGCTCAAGTGCTTCCACACTGGGGCGGTGTGCTTGCAGCATGATAAAAAAGTCCTGCAAGCAGCATCTTTGGGGCGGGTTAGGAGCGCTATATACACCGCTCACAATCTGCCCCTGCCCATTGCAATGAATAGGGGTAAGAGCACCCCGCTAGTGGCCGAAACGCAACGCTAAAACTAGCATTGCTTTACCGCGAACGTGGCCATGGCTCGGTGTGAAAGGAGTCTTTGGTTCATCAACAATGTACAGTGCCTTGAAAAAGTATTTACGCCCCTTGAAATTTTCCCCATTTTGTCATGTTACAACTAAAAACATAAATGTATTTTATTGGGATTTTATGTGATAGACCAACACAAAGTTGCACATAATTGTGAAGTGGAAGGAAAATGATACATGGTTTTCACAATTTTTTACAAATAAATATCTGAAAAGTGCGGGGTACATTTGTATTCAGCCCCCCTGAGTCAATGCTTTGTAGAACCACCCTTCCCTGCAATTACAGCTGCAAGTCTTTTTGGGGAAGTCTCTTCCAGCTTTGCACATCTAGAGAGGACATTTTTGCCCATTCTTCTTTGCAAAATAGCTCAAGCTCTGTCAGATTGGATGGAGAGCGTCTGCGAGCAGCAATTTTCAAGTCGTACCACAGATTCTCACTAGGTCTGGACTTTGACTGGGCCATTTTAACATGTAAATATGCTTTGATCTAAACCATTCCATTGTAGCTCTGGCTGTATGTTTAGGGTCGTTGTCCTGCTGGAAGGTGAACCACCACCCAGGTCTCAAGTCTATCCATCTTCTCATCAACTCAGCCCAGCTTTCCTGTCCCTGCTGAAGAAAAGCATCCCCACATGATGCTGCCACCACCATGTTTCACGGTGGAGATGGTGTGTTCAGTGTTAGTTTTCTGCCAAACATAACGTTTTGCTTTTAGGCCAAAAATTTAATTTTGGTCTCATCTGTCCATTGCACCTACTTCCACATGTTTGCCATGTCCCCTACATGGCTTCTCGCAAACTGCAAACAAGACTTTTTATGGTTTACTTTCAACAATGGCTTTCTTTTTGCCACTCTTCCATAAAGGCCAGATTTGTGGAGTGCACGACTAATAGCTGTCCTGTGGACAGATTCTCTCACCTGAACTGTGGATCTCTGCAGCTCCTCCAGAGTTACCATGGACCTCTTGGCTGCTTCTCTGATTAATGCTCTCCTTGCCCGGCCTGTTAGGTTAGGTGGACGGCCATGTCTTGGTAGGTCTTGTCAGGTCACCTGATGGCAGGTGACAGATGCACATCGCTGGGTTAGGGGCGCACCGCTAAGGTTGTGGACCCTTAGATTACTGCTGCGAATGGAGCTCTAGGTGGTACAGGAAAGCGGGTCCACTGGAGCACTGACACATATTGCACAGGGAGCTATAGCATACCTTTCCCCAGGGTGCGGAGTCTAAGAGCCAGCAGGATTTCACCAGAGCCTCTGATGGTGAGGATGGACTTCACTGCTACTGACTCCAGGTCGGGGCCCCCAGGGTCTCCCAGCTAACGTTCACGGCTGGCTACTGGTGGATAGATAGGAAGCAGCAGTGCAGGACAACAAGGGATAGTCAGTAGGATAGCCAAGGGTCAGAGCAATGAGCAGACAGGGAATAGTCATAGAACAAGCAAAGGTCGGTAAATGTAATCAGATGAAGAGCACACGTCAGGAACCACACACACAGGAAGCCTAACACACAATATTGATCGGCAGTGCAGGCTTGCAGTGCATGGTCTTAAATAATGCTCCTAATTAGAGACTGGGATGCAGCCCTGCTGAGTGAAGATTACTTAGCACACAGGTGAGAGGTGCACGGTGTCTAAGCTGACCACAAGCAGAGTGATAAGCAGACAGGACATGAAATGTTAGTGCAGATTCATGACAGGTTTGCAGTTGTGCCATACTCTTTCCATTTTCAGATAATGGATTGAACAGAGCTCTATGAGATGTTCAAAGCTTGGGATATTTTTTTTATGACCTAACCCTGCTTTAAACTTCTCCACAATGTTATCCCTGACCTGTCTGGTGTGTTCCTTGGTCTCCACAATGCTGTTTGTTCACTAAGGTTCTCTTACAAACCTCTGAGGGTTTAACAGAACAGCTGTATTAATACTTAGAATAAATTACACACAGGTGGACTCTATTTACTAATTAGGTGACTTCTGAAGGTAATTGGTTCCTCTAGATTTTAGTTAGAGTAAAGGGGGCTAAATACAATGCACGCCACACTTTTCAGATATTTATTTGTAAAAAATGTTTAAAACGATTTATCATTTTCATTCCATTTCACAATTATGTGTCACTTTGTGTTGGTCTATCACATACAGTAAGATCCCATTAAAATACATTTACGTTTTTGGTTGTAACATGACAAAATGTGGAAAATGTCAAGGGGTATGAATACTTTTTTCAAGGCACTGCACATTAAAAGTGACAAAAGGATTTTACTGGTAACATGACTAATGCATCTGCGTTCAGAGAAGGCCATGTGTCTTCACTCATAATTATACTGTTCTTCTCACAAATAGGTACTGGCGTACTACATGAAGGGTGCCATAGGGTATAAGTCAACTGGTATCATGGATTGCATTTTCAGCCAGGGGGACCAACATTGTTCAAATTTTTTTGGACAACTTCAGTCCTTGTATGTTAATTCATACATAGGGATCATTTGATTAATGAGTCTGAACCAGTATGTTAGGTTAGGAGGTTTTTCTGATTTCCAATAGATAGCTATAACTTTCTTGGCATCGAAAAATAACAATCCTAGCAGGAGTTTGGTACAATTAGGACGATCAGAATCCTCCAAATAACCCAACTAACACCTGGAAGGATTACAAGAGTTGGAAAAAAATGTAGTTTAGGCTGAACTGCAGCTTGGAAAAATTAACCTAAATGGATCATGCAAGACACTGGGGTACAGAGTGGGAATCCAAAACTGATGAAGCAAGACTGCCTGAGCATCAAGGTCCTTACACATACCTCCCAACTGCGTATGATTTTGAGGGACTGACCCTGATTTGGAACAAAGTCGCTCTTCCTCCTCATTTGTCCCTCATTTTGGTCTGATCTGTATAACTTCAGAAAGACAAAACAAGGAGAGGAGAGATATGACTCTTCTACACAGCAGCTGTTCTACTCCTCCCTACTCTCCCCTGCTCATTCACAGAAAACTTTGGATTTTGTGAATGAGTTCACAGAATGCAAAGCATTCTTGATTGGGCAAGGGAAGAGGAGAGGTGGGCAGTGCAGCTGAAAAAGGTGCTATAGATGCTGTGTAGAAGACCCATAGCTGGAGTGTTGGAGCACCAATAAATATAGCAATAACTATACTATAAACTCTGAAATGAAACAGTAAAAGAGAGAGGTGCTGGAGGTGGCATACAGTGAGCAGCAGCTGCAGAGGAGAGGAGTGACCACAATGCCTGGGTCATGGGAGCCTATGGGTGATGTCACTGCTTACCGAATTTGTACCCGTTGTTGAGTGTTCCCTTACACAGGGGAGCTGAGGCTGCAGGATCATGTGACCGGGCTGGAGCAGATTAAAAAAAGAGAGCCACACAGATTTTTTTTTACATGGCGTATGCAGAATAGGTAGCAGGAGTGGGGAGGGGACGCTTTTAAGGAAATTAGTGTTAGACTTTTCGTCCACTTTAAAGTTGTAAAGGCTTGACCACTTTTTGAAGTGTTCCTCTCTCATCAGCACCCAAACTTTACCTGCAAAGGAGCAGTTTCATCTATGGCTCCTTATAAAGCGAAGTTCCACCCAAAAGTGGAACTTCCGCTTTAAGGGAAGGTGACCCCCTGACATGCCACAATTGGCCTGTTTTCTCAGGGTCTCTGGTCCCACTTCCTCTTCTGGCGCTGCAGAGCCAGAAGGAAGTTCTCCTTCCTCCCCTCTCACCCGGCGATCTTCTGGGACACGCCACAGGTCCCAGAAGATACACCGGCCATTCACAGCGTGCAGTGCGACTTGCACATGTGCATTGTGCGAAGCCGGGTGCCCACAGTAGTAATGCCAGTGCCACCGAGTGGAAGGGGAGAAGAGCAATGGCGAATGTCCGATTGTTAAGTCAGCAGCTACACT
The DNA here is from genome assembly GCA_018402905.1 of Glandirana rugosa. Taxonomy (NCBI): domain Eukaryota; kingdom Metazoa; phylum Chordata; class Amphibia; order Anura; family Ranidae; genus Glandirana; species Glandirana rugosa. Next base: position 1,166,301 of record BLSH010523653.1, read on the forward strand.
TTTTGTTTTTTTCTTAACTGGGTAGAACTCCGCTTTAAAGTTGAGCAACCAGGAAATCCCTCCAACACAGTGCCCTCCACCTATTCCAGAACCAACCATTGATGGTTCCTTCTACAAGCTGAGCAACCACAGGAGATCCCTCTGACAGAGTGTTCTCTGTGTATTCCAGAACTAACCAATGATGGTTTCTCCTAAGAGTTGACAAACCATACAAGATCCCTCAGACATAGGATACTCCACCCATTCCAAAACCTACCAAAGATGTCTACAAAACATTCTTAATCAACATTTCACTACAAATCTAGCTCAACCTATGTCTTTATATACAACTCTTGTATCCATGACAATAGCAGTTGTTTTCAATAAGATTTGCTCATGAACAGACCTTCTTATATTGATTGAAAATCTGAATACCCATGTAACAATGGGCATATAGAATTAGTTATATTAGCATCTGACTGCATTAACAATAACCTCTTGGACTTAATCTATGAGTGGACCTCTTTTTCTGTGTCTATTTAATCTCTCTATTGTTATAGGCTGCAAAAGCGATAAATTGTTTCCTGGTTATTTTCCTGAATAGGTGATGCAGAAGGGTTAAGGTCATTAATTGTGCTGCTGATTGCTGGTCCAGGCATTTGTTGTTTTCCAAAACATTGCTCAAATACAATATTCATTTTCTGCTCTGTATGCTGCAAGTTTATTTTAAATTATTGACTGAGGCTGAAAATGGCATGGATTGTAACTGAGAATGGAGTTTATTTATACGATTGGTTAGAACCAAACCATTTAAAGCGGTAGTAAACCCATGCATTTAACAGGTTAAAAACCAGTCACAAATGTAACACTCCCATTGGTTGTGCTCTAAACCATACCGTCAAACCATCCAATGGTTGGTGTCATAGCTGATCACACGTGCAGCATCATGGCAGTTGTAGATTAAACAGAGGCCAAGATGGCAGCTTCCTTGGCTGAAAATGATAGGAGGGTTTACTACCACTTTAATGGATGCATCTTGCCCTAGAGACAATTCAGCTTTCCTGATCTCTCCTGGGGCAAAACACTAGCATTTTCAATGGAGTTCAGCAATGGTATCCATTGAATTTTGCTAAGTATGAGTTTACTTTAAAGCCAAGTTGAAAATTGTTTTATCGTTGTTATGTGATCATTTACGTTTTTACGGTTTTATTTGAGATGTGCAAAGAGAAATCACGCAAATATTTATAAGCGGGGGCATAGCTACAGGGGTCGCAAGGGTCATTATTGTAACCCTGCCCCATGCTCCTGGGGGCCTGTGCCGCCCCCCTGAACACCTGGATAGCAGGGGTGGCGGAGGCAGCTGCATGTTGAGGAACCAATTCCCATCTTCCAGATTCCTTGTGCTGCCCTCGGGCCCCCTTTGGGCTCCTGTGCTCTCTCTCACCCCTGTGTTTTCTCCAGGCTCCTCTGCTCCATCCCACCTCCATGCTTTCTCCAGGCTCCTGTGCTCTCTCCCGCAGAGATGGAGATTGAGGGCTGTGTCCTCAATCTCCTTTCTCTGTCTCAAAGGGCAATCATCAGTGGTCTGTTTAGACCCTGTTATTTCACCAAAACCACTAATAATAATAATAATAATAAATATATTGTAAAAAAAAAAAATAAAATGGTAAAAAAAAATTAAATAAAGAAAAACTGACACAGGTGGCGGAACTACCAGGATCACAAAGGACGCACTTGTGACTGGGAACTGGTGTTCTACCACTGGGCTCAGAGAGAAGAGCACTGGCTCTGGGTCAGGGGGGCCCTTCATGGTTTCCTGCTCTGGGGCCCTGAAGGTTCTAGTTATGCCTCTGCTTATAAGTATAGCATTTAATTAAGTAATTACATATACAGGCAACTACTTAACTATAGATGCTGTTTCTGTCAAGGGTCCCCCATCATGTGGCTTGGCACAGATGATCACAATCCGATGCATGATAGCAGCACTGAGAAGAGACAATTATTACAAATTTGGTTGTGTTATATCCAGGACTAGTGCCTAAGAAAATGACCACCCCCCTTGAGAGCCTTTTAAAGGATATGTAATGGTTTGTTTAAAAAAAAAAAAAACATGTTATAATTACCTCCTCTGTGCAGTTTGTTTTGCACAGAGTGGCCCTGATCTTCCTCTTCTGGGGTCCCTCAGTGGTGCTCCTGTCTTCTCCTCTTCTTGAGTGCCCCGCTGGCACGCTCCCGTGTGGGCGCGCTCCCTTGTCCTGCTACTACGTCCATCGACACAGACAGCAGGACTCAGCTCCACCCCCTGGCTCCCGTGTCACTGGATTTGACTGACAGCAGCGGGAGCCAATGGCTGCGCTGCTATCAATCTATCCAATGAGGACCCGAGACACCGGCTGGAGCTGCTGGGCTCGTCCCCGTCGCTGGAACGATCAGGCTCAGGTAAGTAAAGGGGGGGCTCTGGGGGGCAGCTGCACTACAGGAGGTTTTTCACCTCAATGCATATAATGCATTAAATTGAAAAACTGCGAGGGTTTACAACCCCTTTAAGGACTTGGTCAGTTTGTAATGACATTCATTTTATATGAAGTCAGCTAAGGTAACCAGGCTTTGGAGGCTTTCTTAGATAATATGACACAACGTTAACAAGGAGATATTACATTTACCCATCAAACATTCTGTTAAAATTAGCTAAATACATTCCAGGCGCATCACAACCAAAGGCATGCAAAGTCTTACAGTTTTTCTTTAGAAAGAAACCACAGCCTGGGTAGAAATACATGAACACTGCCAGCATGCTGCAAAGTCTCTCTGTGTGCAAGCAGTGGTCTCTCTGCAGAGGTTCAAACCACCCCATGTTGAGTCCTAGCTAAGGCTTTCCAATTTAGCAAAGCTCATGCTCCCTGCTTAGATTTAGCAATTAGAACCCCAGGCATTTTTTAAGTAAAAGGAATTTCCTTACTTTCTGTCCCAGTGACCACAAAGGGTGTAAGGGGAAATTTCCACAACAGAGACAGATATAGCACTAATAGCACAAGATTAAAGACTTTTCCAGGCTAATATATATATATATATATATATATATATATATATATATATAGATAGATAGATAGATAGATAGATAGATAGATAGATAGATAGATAGATAGATAGATAGGTCCCCTTTGAGCTGGCCAGCACATCTTCATGGGGAACCTGATCTGCAATAGATTTGACCATCTGAATGCTTCCAAAAGTGACCTTCAGAAACAAATCTCTCTTTCTCTCTACAGTATTTTCTATTATGAGGCAGAAGGAGAAGTCCTGACCTTTAATGCTGCCTTAGAGATGCTGAATATATTTTAACCATTAATGTTCCAAAAGAGCAGTCACATAATATTGATCTTTGCTGGTTTAATAAAACCACCATGCTATCAGTTTTCATAAGCCTTAGCTCTGCACATTCCTGCACGTGCCATTCTCATTAACCTGTCCCAGAAACCGCTGTCAAAAAACCAAAAAAAATTAAGAAATTTTCCAGGATTTTACTGGAACGGACCAACGTCAACTTTAAAGCTGGGCAAACCATTCAACACTGAGGCTGGGTTCACATATGAAGCGCATGCGGCTCACAGCAGGGGTCCGGTGCGTCCTGATTCACCGTTTCAGGTCCGATTTCAGCCCAAATTTTTGGCTGAATTCGGACCTGAAACGGACCAAAAGTCGCACAGCCTTTTTGTGAAAAAGGCACCGGACCTGCTGCTGAGATATGTGAACCCGCTCCTTAGAGAGCCGGTCAAAATCTCCTGCTATTGCGAATTGGATGTGGGGAACCCAACCTTAGATAAATATACACTACATTGTCGAAAGTATTGAAACACCTGCCTTTACATGGACATGAACTTTAATGCCATCCCAGTCTTAAGCCTCGTACACACGATGCAAATTTCGGACGGTAATTGTCGTACAATGACCGATTGTCCGATTTTCTGATAGCTAGTATGCTCCTTTCGATAGCCAATTTTGATTTTTTTTTTGTACGACAAAAGCTGGATGTGCAAACTAGAAAAATTTTTTCATACGTCAAGTCAACGTCCGATTTTCGTATCATTAATACAGTTTTCGAACGAAAAAAATAGTTTGATCAAGACTACGCATTCTCAGAAATGAAAAAATACAAACAAAGCTATTTAACACATTACGTCACTTTTGACGTTGAATTCGGTCGCAGGAAAATTTTTATATGGTTAGTAACCTCTTCACTTTCGACATGAGGAAAGCATCCAACAACAAACGGACGTTCTGTCATCCGAAAATCTAAGTATGTATACTAGGCTTTAGTCCATAGGGTTCAATATTGAGTTGGCCCACCCTTTGCAGCTATAAAAGCTTCAACTCTTCTGGGAAGGCTGTCCACAAGGTTTAGGAGTGTCTATGGGAATGTTTGACCATTGTTCCAGAAGTGCATTTGTGAGGTCAGGCACTGATGTGGATGAGAAGGCCTGGCTTGCCGTCTCCGCTCTAATTCATCCTAAAGGTGTTCAGGTCAGGACTCTGTGCAGGCCAGTCAAGTTCCTCCACCCCAAACTCTCTCATCCATGTCGTTACGGACCTTGCTTTGTGCACTGGTGCACAGTCATGTTGGAACAGGAAGGGGCCAACCTTAAACTGTTCCCACAAAGTTGGGAGCACGAAATTGTCCAAAATGTATTGGTATTCTGATGCCTTAAGAGTTCCCTTCGCTGGTACTAAGGGGCCAAGCACAACCCCATATCATAATCCCCCTCCACCAAATGATTTGGACCAGTGCACAAAGCAATGTCCATAATGACATTGATGAGCGAGTTTTGGGTGGAGGAACATGACTCACCTGCACAGAGTCTTGACCTCAACCCAATAGAACACCCAGCACTTTTGGGATGATTTAGAGTGGAGACAGCGAGCCAGGCCTTCTCATCCAACATCAGTGCCTGACCTCACAAATACGCTTTTGGAAGAATGGTCAAGCATTCCCATAGACAAACTCCTAAACCTTGTGGACAGCCTTCCCAGAAGAGTTGAAGCTGTTATAACTGCAAAGGGTGGGCTGACATCACAGAGCAGGTCCCGGCTTGGGCAATATCGCGACAATGGAGTCGAGATCGGCCTACATGCCTGGGCCAGCACCCGGCTCAGCCTCGCAGCTGCTGAGAGGCTGAGCCGGCCACTCCGGCCCCCTCCACAGCCCAGAGAGTTCCAATGACAGTCAACAGCTTTCTGCTTAGGGAGCACTGAGTACCGAGCGATCGGTGGTGTTTGATCGCTCGGTTAGAGCCGATGGGGGACAGATGCAGCATCCACCTAAGTATGGTACTCCAAAAAAATGAATTCCCATACTTCTCTTTTAAACTCAACTTACAGCAGCCTTATTTAAAAATAAATATTTGCTTTTTAAATGACTACATCACTGTACTGCTTGGTGTATTTTTCTTATATCTCCATGTATTTCTGCCTAAAAGGGATTGCGTGCTTATTGTTTTCCAACAATAAAAAAGAATGCCTCTAGTTCAGTGCATAGCTCTATGACAGCAGATAGATAGGAGCTGGAAGTAGAATTCTGGGTGCTGTACAATAGGAAAAGATGGAGAATGTGGAATGCATTCTGCACAGAGAGTAATTCATGGCCTTTCCCTTCTGCATCAGATTCTACAGAAGATTTGAAATGAGCTCAAAGTGTTGGTGCTCTGTGTATGAATATTGATCGAGATGTATATCTTCAGGGCAGGCAGTATAAGTGCAGAGAGAAATGTACAGAACAATATCATCGCTAAAGAAGATTGAACCTTTTCATCATTCTCAGGCCAGTGTACTGTAGAAGAATATTGGTATCCGATCACCGATCAGATAAGGAGTTGGTGGATTGTATCCCCTCCAAGTACATGGGGTATAAGAAAAAGGAGCCATGATTATAATATCTGGGGGAGGGGAGGGTCGCGGCCAAGATGGATGGAGGCTATACTCGGTAGAGAATACAGCGAGGGAAAAAAGTATTTGATCCCCTGCTTATTTTATACGTAGATGTGTATAAG
>BLSH010523653.1:1190984-1201759 GCA_018402905.1 Glandirana rugosa
GTTCAGGAAAATATCGACGGCCGTACGTCCAGCCGGCTGACGCTATATTCGGCAGATGTATATTTATTACTATTATTATTTATTTTATTACATGTATGCCCGCTCAAGCGTATGCCTTTCTTTACTTCGCTGCTATGGGCTCTAGCCCCAGCTCTCTTGTAGACCTAGCAACGCCCCTGGCGGCACACATAGTGCCCCCTCACCCTCCTGTCAGGCCCTGTTTCAAGCCACATTCCTGTCCAAATAATGTGTCCGGGTTTCAGGTGGACTGAAACCCGGACACATGAGTCAAAACCCGGACTGGACAGGTGTTAATCCTAACTATCAACCAGTCCTGGTTTAGGAGAGGCGTCCATATAACTCAGTGGAACAGATTGCAGGAAATAAGTGTTTAATTGTCTTTCTCCAGCATCAGAACTTAACCTCAGAAAACTACAGTTGCAATAAACTCCAGAAATAGTCAAGATGTAGACGGCTTATATCGCAGTCGGCCGACCTGCATGCCGGCAGCTATAAAAGGACTTGCAGCCCCAGCATGGCAGCTGTAAAGGAGCGGCAGGGGGTATGTGAGCGTCTGGCATCAATCTGTCACGTGAAGTGAAATCACGACATTGCGCAAAAGATTAAAACCACTCTGCGCGTCACATTTACGTTTCACGTGCGTGCTGCCATTGGCTCCCCTAATGTAGACATCTCCACTTTCTTCCTGAAGAAAAAGGCCTAAAAAAGCATGTTGGGATCTTTGTTCCGAGCCGGCCTGCAGCCGCCTTCCACCACAATACACCACAGGCTGCAGGATCAAGGCACAATGTTCATGTTCCTCCAGGCTCCATATCAAGGAAGATAATTTTCTCTCTGTCATCCAGAAGCCTGGCTTCCAATCTTTATATCTTCAAATGCAAAAGGCAATTGCCTACATAACAGGAGCGCTGTCTGATCCGCAGCCTCGCGGTGTCAGTCAGGCGCACAGATGAGTAAAAACGAGGCCTCCTCTAATGTCGGGGGGGAAGAGATGTTCAGCCGATCTGTCGACTGAAAGATTTATTAACGTGTTATTCTTTCATGACTTTTCTAAGACAAATGGCCAAACACACATCTGTTTTCTTAAAAGGAAACTATGGCATATTTACACAAAACATACTTTGAGTTATCATTCTAACCTGTAAGTCTTTTTCAGAAGTGACTTAGATTTATAGTGGATGCTGTTACATATTTTGATTATTATATTTCACATATATAGATCTACAAGTGCTCCCTCTAGTGGTCATCTGCATATCAAACAATTAGGGTTTCCGTAAAGCAGTGGTCTCCTAACTGCGGCCCTTTGCTTGCTTTTATTTGGCCCTTGGGGCACTGTTTCATCCACTGATACCAACAATGGAGCATAATTACCCCCCCCCCCACTGACACCAGTGAAAGGGCACAATTCCTCCCAATGTCATCAACGATAGGGACCAATTCCTCCCAATGACACCAACAATGGGGCACAATTCCTCCCAATGACACCAACAATTGGGCACAATTCCTCCCAATGACACCAACAATGGGGCACAATTCCTCCCAATGGCACCAACCATTGGGCACAATTCCTCCCAATGACACCAACAATGGGGCACAATTCCTCCCAATGATACCAACAATGGGGCAGAATGACATCAATGTTGGGGCACAACTCCACCCAATGACACCGATAGGGCACAGTGACATCAAAAATGGGGTACAATTTACCCCACTTACACCAATAATGGGACACAATTGTTCTCACTGAAACAAACAATGGGGCGTTATTTTGTCCCCACTGATGTTGGGACTTTTTCTTCTCCCACTGGCCACAGTCCATCCCTTCTAAAGTCTGAAGGACAGTAAAGTGGCCCTTTGTTTAGAACATTTGGGGACCCCTGCCATATGTAAACCCAATCACTAAATTCTCATATATTTTATCTATTATTGGTACTTATATATCGCCATCAATCTACATATCGCTATACATATACACCCACTGGCCACTTTATTAGGTACACCTTGCTAGTACCGGGTTGGACCCCCTTTTGCCTCCTGGACTGATTTCATTCTTCGTGGCATAGATTCAACAAGGTGTTAGAAATGTTTTTGCTCCATAGTGACCTGATAGCAACACACAGTTGCTGCAGATTTGTCGGCTGCACATCCATGATGGGAATCTCCCATTCCACCACATCCCAAAGGGTCTCTATTGGATGAGATGTGGGGAGTGTGGAGGCCATTGGAGTGCAGTGACCTCATTGTCCAGTGGTGAGATGATTTGAGCTTTGTGCCATGGTGCATTATCCTGCTGGAAGGAGCCATCAGAAGATGGGGACACTGCAGTCATAAAGGGATGGACATGGTCAGCAACAATTCTCAGATAGGCCGTGGTGTTTAAACGATGCTGAATTGGTACTAAGGGGCCCAACGTGTGCCAATAAAATACCCCCCACACCATTAAACCACCACCAGCCTGAACCGGTGATACAAAGCAGGATGGATCCATGCTTACATGTTGTTTATGCCAAATTCTGACCCCACCATCTGAATGTCACAGCTAAAATCGAGACTCATAAGACAAGGCAACGTTTTTCCAATCTTCTATTGTCAAATTTTGGTCATCCTGTGTGAATTGTAGCCTCAGTTTCCTGTTCTTAGCTGACATGAGTGGCACCAGGTGTGGTCTTCTGCTGCTGTAGCCCATCTGCTTCAAGGTTCGATGTGTTATGCGTTTAGAAATGCTATTCTGCATACCTTGGACAGGCACTTCCTGTTATAGGGTGATAACACTCTGCCCTGTCACCCAGTTGTGCTCCTGTGTTGTCATACTTTCAAACAGACCTCTGATGCTGACTATAAGTAGCTGTTTCTACATAATACAGAGGCATGGTTCACTGTTATCATCATCAGATAAACCTCCCAGAGAAATGCCATACAATGCGATACACAGCGCTTTAGCAAACAAAATGTTGTTTAGGGTTTACATCCATGGTAATAGGAACCTTTACTGAGAGAAATATGAAGACTGCTATTACTGGCCTTTTGGAAGTACTAGTGGCCTGGCTGTCTTTGTAATAGCCCCATGCTTGCATGCTTGTTGGCACCTTGTGTATAACTAACTTAGGTCCAGTCTTTCTCCACCGATAGAGGGGTAGTGGGTGCGCTTCTCCTCTCTATGCCACTCTGCAATCTGTGTATTCTGATCTTGCTTATTTCACAACACAGGCCTTTCCTCAGCCTCTTTGAAAAGCTGCTGAGATTGCTTGATGATCGCCATCTGCTATTTGCAATCGTAAAATATACAACGTGTAATATTCATGTGTAGTATAGCCTTAGTATCCAATGAAGAAAGACATCATAAGTGAAGAAAATATGCTTTACATTCCCTGGCACCTCATCTACAAGAATGCTTAGGGCAGCTTTTCTCAAGCAGAGTTCTGTGGAATTCTAGGGTACCTCCAGAGGTTTCTACAAGTTCCTTGAGCAATTTTTGCTTCTCACTGACCACAAAATTAAAGGAGCATTCTTCCCACTGACCACCAATGTTAGGGAAATTTTTTTCTACTGGCCACCAATGTAAGGAGTATTCTTTACATTGACCACCAATGTAAAGAGCAGTCTTCCTACTGACCACCAATGTAAGGAGTATTCTTTACACTGACCACCAATGTAAGGAGCAGTCTTCCTACTGACCACCAATGTAAGGCGCAGTCTTCCTACTGGCCACAAATGTAAGGAGCAAATCTTCCCACTGACCACCAATGTAAGGAGTATTCTTTACATTGACCACCAATGTAAGGAGCAGTCTTCCTACTGACCACCAATGTAAGGAGTATTCTTTACGTTGACCACCAATGTAAGGAGCAGTCTTCCTACTGACCACCAATGTAAGGAGTATTCTTTACACTGACCACCAATGTAAGGAGCAGTCTTCCTACTGACCACCAATGTAAGGCGCAGTCTTCCTACTGGCCACAAATGTAAGGAGCAAATCTTCCCACTGACCACCAATGTAAGGAGTATTCTTTACATTGACCACCAATGTAAGGAGCAGTCTTCCTACTGACCACCAATGTAAGGAGTATTCTTTACGTTGACCACCAATGTAAGGAGCAGTCTTCCTACTGACCACCAATGTAAGGAGTATTCTTTACACTGACCACCAATGTAAGGAGCAGTCTTCCTACTGACCACCAATGTAAGGCGCAGTCTTCCTACTGGCCACAAATGTAAGGAGCAAATCTTCCCACTGACCACCAATGTAAGGAGCAAATCTTCCCACTGACCACCAATGTAAGGAGCAAATCTTTCCACTGACCACCAATGTAAGGAGCAAATCTTTCCACAGACCATCAATGTAAGTTACATTTTTTCCCAGTGGTCACCAATATAATGGCCCCTGTGACTATCAGTGTAAGAGGGCATCACTCCCCAATTACCACCCTGGACTGTGTAGGTCGTCAAACGATTAGAAACAAAAGTGGTCCTTCACACACTGACCACCAATGGAAGGGGGTCTTTCTCCCACCGACCATCAATGGAAGGGAACCCTTCTCCCTCTGACCAGCAGTGGAAGAGGGGATTTTTCCCCTTATGACCACCAATGGAAGGGGGACCTTCTCCCTCTGACCACCAATGGAAGGGGGTCTTTCTCCCACCGACCATCAATGGAAGGGAACCCTTCTCCCTCTGACCAGCAGTGGAAGAGGGGATGTTTCTCCTTATGACTACCAATGGAAAGGGGGACCTTCTCCCTCTGACCTCCAATGGAAGGGGGTCCTTTTCCCACCGATGACCAATGGAAGGGAGGCTTCTCCCATTGATCACCAATGGAAGGGGGACTTTCTTCTGACATCTATTAGAAGGGGACCTTCTCCCACTAACCAGCAATGTAAGGAGGTCCTTTTCTACTGACCACCGATATAAGATGGCACTTCTTCACTATCCACTATACACAAGCATTTCTCCTCTCTGAGGGAATGCTACCATTTTTACTCTCGCCATTTTTTTTCTGGCCATTACTATTTGCTTCATTTTATTATTCTTACTAAAAAATGTTTTGTTGTACAGAGCAGTCCTGGGTGTCAGATACACAAACCCCACCACATTCCTTATTCTCAACCTACTGTTCATGGTAATGTGCAAGGAGCTCTAGATATATTAATTATTAGCAGGTTCCTTGAGAGCTGAATGTTATTTCAAGGGTCCTTCCATATTATAAAGGTTGAGAAAGTCTGGCCTTAGGAGTCTGAGCTGTGACAGTGTTAAGAAAGTTTTCACGTACGCTCCATGTTCTGCCAGTATATGGTTACCAAGCTCTGTCTTGGAGTGATTATGAAATTAGATGGGTAATCTCTAAGCAAATAGCAGCCCTGGTGGGAGTCACATTTATTAAATCATGGCAAATGAAAGGTGAAACGCGTCAACTATTGATCAGTGAATGAAATTTACACTGTGAGTGTAAGCACTACACTGCATCTCAGGCAAGCTATACAAGGCTAAAAAAATTAACCCTCTCAAGTGTGGAAGATCTGCCTATAAACATTGCCTACTGCCAATAAAGCTTTGAAAGACTTTCACTTGCCCTGTAAAACAAGGACATTGTTTACTTAAACACTTACCAACCGGGCCCCTTTTTTACATTTGTTGGTTACTAGCTAAAAACATTTTTTTTTGCTAGAAAATTACTTAGAACCCCCAAACATTATATATTTTTTTTCAAACACCCTAGAGAATAAAATGGCGATCATTGCAATACTTTTTGTCACACGGTATTTGCGCAGCGGTCTTTCAAGCGCGATTTTTTTTTTGGAAACATTTTAATTTTTTGAGTTAAAAAATAAGACAGCAGTAAAGTTAGCCCAATTTTTTTGTATATTGTGAAAGAGGATGTTACGCCGAGTAAATAGATACCATACATGACACGGTTGAAAATTTTGCGCACTCGCGGAATAGCAACAAAGTCCGGTACTTAAAAATGTCCATAGGCAGCGCTTTAAAATTTTTTATCGGTTACCAGGTTAGAGGTGCAGAGGAGGTCTTTTGCTAGAATTATTACTCACACTCTGGCGATCGCAGCGATACCTCACATGTGTGGTTTGAACACCGCTTTTTTATGCGGGCGAGACTTATGTATGCGTTTTCTTTGCTGTGCGAGCTCGCGGGGATGGTGGCGCTTTGAATTTTTTTTTTTTTAATTTTATTTATTTATTTGTTTTTAACACTGTTCCAAAATCTGATCACTTTTATTGCTATCACAAGGAATGTAAACATCCCTTGTGATAGTAATATATGGTGACAGGTACACTTTTTGGAGGGCTGGGGGGGTCTAAAAGACCCCCCCCCATTCCTCCTTTGCACTTCACAGTATTCAGATTGCCAAAAACAGCGATTCTGAATACTGTAATTTTTTTAAAATGGGCGCCGTTAGCCGCCGAGTAAACCAGAAGTGACGTCGTGATGTCGCTTCCGGAATTTGCCGAAGGAGACCCGATCGGAGCCGATTACGGCTTCTATCAGGTCTCCTTCCAGCCGGCGGAGGTGCCAGATCGTCGCTCTGGTCTCCCAGTGGGACGGGAGACCGGAGAAGAGCGTCAGAAGGCAGCGGGAGGGGGGGGTGTCCCCTCTTGCCCCCTGGGATAACGACCGAGCGGCTCCCAAGCTGGATCGGCCGTTACCCCTGGATGCAGATGCAGGCTATGTCCCGGTAGAGCCGCTCAAAGCCAGCCGCCGCCTATTTACGGCGCTGGTAGGGAAGTGGTTAAAGCAGACCATACACCAAAATTCAAAGCCCACTTATTAACTAGACCTCCACCCCACCAGCCAAACTTCATTTACAGGGGGCGTTAACAATTGCATCTAAAGGATAAGTGCGATTTTAGGCACTTAGCTGCACTGAGCTAAAGTAACCCATCCTCCCCCTTCATATGTAAGGCCTTCTAGTGCTGGCCAGGGCCCCCACCTAGGTGGGGAGGAATGGGTGTATAGTTGAGGTGGAGTCAGGATATACAGTGGGGGCTTAGGATAAAGACGGATGGTATGAGTGATGCCCATAACATGAAGATATAGTGCTGCAACCCCTGTATTCCATGTAGAATGTAGCAAACACCTTCTGTGCCAAGACCACAGCCGGACAAGCTGTCAATCCAACTTACACAAATCAAAAGGTTTGGCACCCAGGTGTGCAATGCACATAAAATCTTCTTTATTCCATACTGTCACGTACCTGGTCCTGAAGCCGAAATGCTGAGAAGGCTCTCCTTGCGGCTAAGTGCTTGGTGTCCCTGAAAGTGGAAACAGGGAACACGAAGTCCAGAGAAGCAGAGATTGCCAGCTGTGCCACTGATGAGAGATGTAAATGTGGGGGTCTCCCTGCAGGTGAACCCCAGATGAGGTGAGCAGTAGGACCCAGAAGAGCTGAAGGTTGTACAGGCTGCACACAGCAGGAAGTAGGTTGCAATGGAGAGTGCAGCAGCCTGGATACAGCAGGTAGGTGCTGCAGGCTGGAGCAACAGGTGAGTACTGCAGTTAAGTACAGCAGGTTGGATACAGCAGGTAGGTGTCAAGGTGGATAACAGCAGACAGGGCAAAGCAGGAAGCATAGTCAGGGATGGATGCAAAGGTCAGCAAGCCAGTGGCCAAATCCATCAAGTGAAAAACCTCATTAAGTCATAGAGAAAAAAAGAAAAAATGTAGAAATGTGAACCTAAAAAATGACATGACATGAAACAAAATGTAAAAAAGTGCAGATAATATATGAAGAATGTAAATAATGAATGGAATAATAATAAGACATGAAAAATGAAAAGATAGAAATAATAATGAACATTTGAACAGTAAAAGTGTGGCAAAAATATGTAATATAAAACAAATTATATATATGTATATAAAAGAACATATTCAATTAAATGTCGATATAATTAAATCATTTAATAATAATTAAATGTAAAGTAAAAAAAGTAAAAAACAAAAAGTCCCCTCTCGTTCCTAATAGGCCAGACGCTGGTGGAAGCGCACTGCAATAATGAATGTATATACGTACGACCCACATATTGTACAGAACAAAGTTCACAAGTAATTAAATAAATTACATATTTCGTGTTGCAATTTACGAAAGTAGTGCTTTTAAAAAGATAGAAGAGAAAGAACGAAAGGTGTCACCCTTTTTCACGTGCGTGCAGCAGGAACAATTACTGGCTCCACATCCCTGTATTTTTCGACCCCTTATAGCAGAGAGTTTAACTCTATTAGGAGTATAGTGAACAGATACATTCCAGTTCTCCCTAATGACCCGATTTATACTAAAGGTTTAACTGGGGGAGTTAAATTTGTTTCCCGTAGGGCCCTAACACTCGGTGATTCACTTTCCCCTACTTTATTCAGCAGTAAAATACCCAAATCCCACTGGCTTCAGTTTAGAGGGACCTTTAAATGTGGAGCCAGTCATTGTTCCTGCTGCATGCATGTGAAAAAGGGTGACACCTTTCGTTCTTTCTCTTCTATCTTTTTAAAAGCACTACTTTCATAAATTGCAACACAAAATATTTAATTTATTTAATTACTTGTGAACTTTGTTCTGTACAATATGTGGGTCGTACAATTCGTAGACTAAAGCCTCATACACACGGGACGATGTCCGTATACAACAGGTCGTACTAACGACCGTTGTATGCGATATCGATCGTTCGTATGCGCGATTAGAACAGTCGAACATAGGACGGTCGTACAAGGGAGTGGTATGAGTCTAGAAAACTTGGTCGTACCAACAAGCTCTCATACGACCGTTGTATCGTGTGTACAGAGAAGTTGGTACAACAAGTTGTATTGTGCAAAACACGCATGCTCTGAAGTCGGGAATGGCCGGATGCTAATTACATGCACCTGAACGTTCTTTCTGTGGTCGTACGATCGTGTAGTGCAGTCTGTATGCAAGTTACATTATCCAACATACGATTTGAGACGATCGTACGTACGATTGTCGTCCTGTGTGTACGAGGCTTTAGAGACAGATTGCAAGACCATCTATTCTATATGATATTTCAGTAAATAAACCCACCAATGTTGCTAAGCATTGGAATCTTTGCCATAACAAAGATGTGAGGGGGTTATGTATACAGGCTCTGGAAAAAAATTTGACACCCAGGAGGGGGGGTGACAGATTTAGATTATTGTGTAAACGGGAGGTTTATTGGATTTTTAAAATGGACACTAGACAGCCTTCTGGACTTAATTTTGAGTGGGACGTGTCACACTTTTATGACTAAATCTCACTCTTTTCTATCCGATCTGCCGCCCAATATTAGCTATTCACTGGTACTAGGGTTAGTTTAATACTTTTCTCCCTGTAGCTGTGAGGCTCAATTGTTCTGCTGTTTAGTTGTGTCAGAGGGATGATTTCTTGCGTCTTTGTGTGTGGATTTATGGTTTTTACCATTCTTATTATAGTGCGATTTATCCAAGTGGGGTCAGGGTCTGATTTCTAACTCTGATCCTTGGGTATCCTGGTGAAGGTGATTCTGACCATCACACAGTGTTTTATGCAGGACTCTTCCCTCTGACATCATAGCCCTCACGTTGGTGGTGTATGTGCAGGCTGATATATACATTCATTATCGCAGTGCGCTTCCACCAGCGTCTGGCCTATTAGGAACTAGAGGGGACTTTTTGTTTTTTGTTATCTGACTTTACATTTAACTCTATGAAATGGGTTTCTAATGAGTCTCCTCTTATAGACTGGTATATACATACCCAAAGAAGAAAAAATGTGTTGTTTTTTTTTTTTTTTGTTTGCTCTATTTTGTCGTTTGACATATTAATAATAATGTTACAGGGTTTTTTGGATTTTGTGTGCAACATTGTATCTAATAAGCCCACATTTGTTTGTGGGTTTGCTCTATGATTTTGCATATTTGAGATCTGACTATTTTTGTTACTTGTCCTGTGTGGACAGTGCTATGATAGCCGGGCTGTCCACTTCACCTTAATTATTCATTCATTTAATTTTGATTTAATTATATCTACATTTAATTTAATATGTTCTTTTATATACATATATATAATTTGTTTTATAGTACATATTTTTTGCCACACTTTTAGGCCTCATACACATGGGCGTATCTTTAAAAAAACGCCAGTACAATATTAGTTGGCGTTTGTTGGCGTTAGTTGGCGTTTTGCGGCGTCAGCGTCAAAAAATGCCAAAACGTTACAGCCTCAGAATGCGATGGCCATGGGTTCTACTTTCAGCTCACTAACGCCGACGCCATCTACAGCTCAAAAACGCTGATGTTTTTATGGGGCCATTGACTAACATGGAGAGCTGCAAAAAACGCCTGCGTCAAAAAACGTCCGTGTGTATGAGGCCTTACTGTTCATTATTATTTCTATCTTTTAATTTTTCATGTCTTATTATTCCATTCATTATTTACATTCTTCATATATTATCTACACTTTTTTACATTTTTGTTTCATGTCATGTAATTTTTTGCATTTAGGTTCCCATTTCTACATTTTTTCTTTTTTTCTCTATGACTTAATGAGTTTTTCACTTGATGGATTTTACCAGTGATTTTGATTGATTGATTAATTAATTGTTCGATCAGGGTCACATTTGTGTCTTTTTTGTACACTTTTGTATTTATACTTGTCGTATGTTCCTCAAAGTCAGTCTATGATTAAGCACCAGCCCAAGGTGCGAAACATGTAAGCTGGGACTTGTGGTTCGCCTATCTATACTTGCACCTTTTGGTATCAATAAAATCACAAGATTGGAT
>BLSH010523653.1:1264298-1279951 GCA_018402905.1 Glandirana rugosa
ACACAGGGTCTTCTGAAGCCTTCGCTCCCCCTTCCTCTGGAAGGTGAAGGCTAGCGGATTCCGCTGACCCCGCCTTCATGGGTTTTTTTAGCCCATAAGGGTGGGAAATTCCTCCTGAATTTCGCCTTCAAGGTGAAAACCCAACTTGAGGCGAAATTTTATGAAGAGAAGAACCGGGATTAGTAGTATTTCTTTTCTAGATGTTTTGGTGATATGTTAGGAAAACCAAAGGTACGAAAGGTCCGAGGACACCGCGATATATTAATGTGAAACGTGTTGGTTAAGGAGGGTCGGATGTAGCCTTTGGTGCGAGGGTATATGTAGGCTCACAGTAATTAAATCAGTCGGTGTACTGCATACTACCTCGATTAAAAGTGCACACCATCACCCGCCACAAGATGCTGCATTTCGATGAACTTTTCAAGAAGGAGACGGGAAAGGACAGGTGGGAATTTCTTTATAAATAAGATTTTATGTCTGGAGGTGACCTGCGTCATGTGGCTGACTAAATTAATGACACTCGGATGTATATGGGAGCGTGGTTTCCGATGTAGGCTGGGAGGAATTGGTTGTGCAAAGTGTAATTATATAGCGCCACAGGAGCCTGGAAAGCATGGAAACCAAAAGGATTGTATAGTGGTTTTGTAGATCTTTTCTTTATGATGATTAGGGCCAAGAAGAGAAGTATTTTAAAGCGGAGTTCAACCCAAAAGTGGAACTTCCGCTTTAAGTCCTCCTTAAAGGGTGGGAATACCCGATTTTTTTGGGTACTTCCGCCCCAGTCGCCTTAGGCGATCGGAAGTGGAAGGTCTCCTTCCCCCTCGCTTCCGAAGTCTTCTGGGACACAGGACAGGTCCTAGAAGACTTCGGGACCATTCACAAAGCGCAGCGCCACTCGCGCATGTGCAGTGTGCCCACAGTAGCAATGCCGGCACCACGGAGGGGAGGGGGAGAGGAGCGAGGTTCCGTGCGGCTCCATCGCTGAACCGCGAGACAGGTAAGTGTGCTTATTAAAAGTCAGCAGCTACACGTTTAGTAGCTGTTGACTTTTAATAAACATAAGGAAAAGGTGGAACTCCGCT
The DNA here is from genome assembly GCA_018402905.1 of Glandirana rugosa. Lineage (NCBI taxonomy): Eukaryota > Metazoa > Chordata > Amphibia > Anura > Ranidae > Glandirana > Glandirana rugosa. The sequence continues at coordinate 1,265,381 of BLSH010523653.1, forward strand.
TTAATTAGGGGTTCACCAATACCAGTTTATTAGAGCGGAGTTCCGCCCACATAAATTTTTTTTTGCTGGCATCCACCTAGTTAGTATTCATTACACAAATAAAGTAATTGATAGCTTTAAATTCGGGTAGTCTTCCTATTTATTTAGTACTTACATTGCTGATTTTTTTTCTTTACTGGGAGTTCCTATCTTAGCTGTGGGCATGTGAAGCCCACTTGCACCCTCCTCGAGTCTCTTCCTGTATAAGGTGCATGCTGGGTAACCTTTTTCCACAGGTGATTCATCATGCATAGAGGATTTGAAATATATAAAGATGTATTTGTGTTCCCAAAAGTGGAACTTCAGCTTTAAGGGAAGGTGACCCCTGACATGCCACAATTGGCATGTCTTTTTTTGGGGGGGAGACCAGGGACCCTGTTTTCACAGGGTCCCAGGTCCACTTCCTCCCCTGGAGCCGCGGCTCCAGGAAGGAAGTCCATCTTCCCCCCTCCCTCTTGGGGTTCTTCTGGGACCCATAAGATACGCCAGCCAGTCACAAGGCGCAGCGCGACTGGCGCAGTGCGCGCCCGGCTTTGAAGGCAAAGCCGGGTGCCCACACCTGTGATGCTGGCCCCGTGGAGAGGAGGGGGAGAGGAGCGAGCCCTCGGGGACCGCATCGCTGGAGCGAGGGACAGGTGTGTGGCCGATTATTAAAAGTCAGTAGCTACACTTTTTGTAGCTGCTGACTTTTGTATGGGTGGAACTCCCCTTTAACTACTTTAGGATCGGGCCTATTTTTCAAACTTGTTGTTTACAAGTTAAAATATTTTTTTTTTTGCTAGAAAACTACTTAGAACCCCCAAACATTATATATATATATATATATATATATATATATATATATATATATATATATATATTTCAAACACCCTAGAGAATAAAATGGAGGTCGTTGCAATACTTTATGTTACACCGTATTTGCGCAGCGGTCTTACAAACAATTTTGTTTTGGAAAAAATACACTTTTTTAAATTAAAAAATAAGAAAACAGTAAAGTTAAGCCTATTTTTTTCTATATTGTGAAAGATAATGTTACGCTGAGTAAATTGATACCCATTGTCATGCTTGAAAATTGCGCCCGCTCGTGGAATGACAACAAACTTTGGTACTTAAAAATCTCCATAGATGACAGTCTAGACAGGTCTAGTGCTAAAATTATTTCTCCCGCTCTACCAATTGCAGCGATACCTCGCATATATGGTTTGAACATTGTTTACATATGTGGGTGCAAATTGCGTATGAGTTTGATCTACGCATGAGCTCAGAGGGACGGGGCGCTCTAATTTTTTTTTTATTTATTTTACATTTTATTTTTTAATTTTACACTGACTTTAACCGCTTCCCCACCGCGCGATTAGCAATTGGCCACCAGGGGGCGCGCGCGCGCACCTGCCGCACTCCTGGGGAGTGTGCCCGCGGGTTGGGGCGGACCCGATGTCCGCCGGCGAGCCGCGATGAGCGGCAAAAGAGAAAGATCGGGGAACCGCCGATGTAAACACGGCGGTTCCCCGCCCTGTCAGTGGGGCATGAGAGATCTACTGATCCCTGTCACTGGGATCAGTTAGATCTCTCATGCCCATGTTAGCCCAACCCCCCCACAGTAAGAACACACCAGGGAACACTATTAACCCCTAGCTCTCCCCCTGCAGGTTAACCCCTTCACTGCCAATGACATTTATACAGTAATCAGTGGACATTTAAATTTCTGATCGCTGAATAAATGTCATTGGTCCCAAAAAAGTGTCAAAATGTTCCGACATGTCCGCCCCGATATCGCAGTACCGCTAAAAATCGCAGATCGCTGCCATTACTAGTAAAAAATAAAAAAAAATAAAAACCCCAGAAATGAATTCTCACCATCCGTAAACGCGGCCACTTTTGCGCAAACCAATCAATAAACGCCGATTGCAATTTTTTTTATCGCAAATATGAGGAAGAATATAAATCGGCCAAAAACGGTTAAAAAAATGTTTTTTTATATTTTTTTTTTGGATTTCAATTTTAGCAAAAAGTAAGAAATTTGGGTTTTTTTGCAAAATGGTCGCTCTTCCTTTGTTTATAGCGGCGATCAGAAATGACGCAGAGGCAATCAAATACCACCAAAAGAAAGCTCTATTTGTGGGAAAAAAAGGACGCAAATTTTGTTTGGGTACAACGTCGCATGACCGCGCAATTGTCAGTTAAAGCGACGCAGTGCCGAATCGCAAAAAGTGCTCTGATCCTAAAGCTGCAAAACCTTCCGGGGCTGAAGTGGTTAAAAAAAAAAAGATCACTTTTATTCCTATTACAAGGAATGTAAAAATCCCTTGTAATAGAGCAGGGCAGGGCCTCTTTAATTTGAGATCTGGAGTCAAAAATACCTCAGATCTAGCATTTAGACTGAAAAGCAATAAGAAAAATAATGTATTTCAAAAAAGACCATTGGGTGGAAGTGACGTTTGATGTCGCTTCCGTCATCTAATGGTAAATCTGTTTATGGCCAAGTGGGAGGAGGACGTCGTCTATGCCCATAGAAGACCAGAGGGGGTCCTCTGGGCATGCTATATAGACGACGTCCTACTCCTATGGGATGGTACATACGAGGCACTAGATGCATATATGTCAGTATTGAATAGTAATGATATAGGCATCAGATTCAATTATGAGGCCAGTCAGGAAAGTATCCATTTTCTTGGTCTTACGATCAACATAGAAAATCATAAATTTGTAACATCAACGTTCTTCAAACTGACAGACAGGAATTCCTTTATCCCCAAAGAAAGCTGCCATTATAGACCCTGGCTGGATTCAGTCCCAAAAAGCCAATATATACGCGCCTTCGGAGGAACTGTAGTAGGGTTGAGGCCTTTGACCGACAGGCCTGTATACTTACAGACAGATTCCTCCAGAAGGGATATCATTTGGATGATCTGAAAGGAATAGTCCAACAAGTGAGAGATATGGATAGAGGATCCTTATTAAAAGATCGTTCCATATCTGCTGTTCCTTTGCATACTGCTAGGACTAACAGAGATTTGAGTATCCCCTTCATTACCACATATTCACAACAACATTATCTGATTAAAAAACTCATAAAAAAACATTGGCATATTGTTAAGGGAGATCATGTGTTGGGCCCTGCCCTTCCTGAACAACCCCTTAGGAGTCGAGGAGCTGTAAATGTATGTGATCCACCTAAGCAAAAATTGATGTTCTTCCAAATATGGTTGGCTTTTATAGATGCAATAAATGTTCAGTTTGCTCTATGAATGCCATTAGGGGTAAGAAAACTACCCAATTCTCTTCCTATAGTAACTCTAGGATATTTGACATCAAGTCATTTATAACGTGTTCCACTAGCAACGTAGTCTACCTCCTAACATGCCCCTGTGGGCTAAGCTATGTGGGACGGACTACACGGCCCTTATCTGTCCATCTCAATGAACATTTAGGGAACATTATAAGGGGTTTTAGGGGCCACCTATTATCAAGACATTATCGGGAAGTCCATAGTAGGAACCCTAAAGGGACTACATTTTTAGGGATTGACAAATTGAAATTGCATTGGAGAGGGGGATCTAAAATAAGGGAGATCTCCAAATTAGAGATGAATTGGATTTATAGAGTTAATTGTCTTAAACCGGGCGGTTTGAATGTTGATATTGAGATCAATGCCTTTATCAATAACTCTTGAGTTTAGCTCTTCACATAAATGTTTTTTGTTTTTTTTTCGTAAAAATATTTTCTCTTTTTTTAAAAATTAAATAATATATATTTTTTCATTGTTATTTTTGTAAGATTTGATTATAGTGATATAAATGTTTTTATACCTAAGTCCATTGAAATATATTGACTGTGCTAGACTGAGCTTCGTTTTATATATGCCTTTTTGGAATTTAAATCTCATATATCTTCGTCCTTTTGAACCCTGTAGTTTGGGTCGTTTATATATGTTTATATATATATTCGTAATATTCAGCCATGGGTTTTTAACTTCTAAATTCTCCATGGTGTATTATTCATTATGAGTGTTTTAGTCTTCACCTGTTCTCTACAGTTTTGGTCGTCGCTGTGTTAAACTGATAGCGAGGCCTGGGTTCTATTTCCCCTATGTATTTTAATAGATTTAGCTGTCGCAAGTAAGATGGCCGCTGAACAAAAACGAGGCTTGGTCCCATGGTTTTCTGTATATATCTTTTTATCCCATTTTCTTTACTGGATCGGTAGCTGGAAAATCTATCATTGGATATTATTGGATTCCTGCTATATTGTTGCACTTTATGAACGTTTTGCACCTTAAGATATTCTAATATTGTCATATATTATTGCACCTTATTGTTATGCTTTATTGCACCTTATGTTTTCTTCAATATGAATATCTAATTATGTCATTGATTATACTGATCATATTTATCATTCATCTTTTACCTTTGTTTAAAGTGATTTGCACATGCACTTTATTTTATTTTTCAGGTTTGGTAGCGCAGTTTTTTTGTATTATTTATTCTATGTTTGGGTGGTATCCCACTGATTGCTGCAGCCATTTCACACATATTTTTTAACTTTTAATTTTTGATTTTTGATTTTCATTAGCACGGTAATCCTATACCATTGTTCCCTGAGAGGAATACTGAGGCAGGGAGCTGTGATGTTTTTTAAGATTAAAATCCCATGCCGACCCTTCCCGCCAGCCATTATCTGCCTGTTTTGCATAGAGAAGAAAAGGAAAAGATTTTATTAAACATTGAATTAGTATTTTAATGACGTGAGGTGGAACCAGGATAGGCACAATATCAGCAGGTTAAACTTCAGCTTTAAAGCTACCCTGTGAAATAAAATTGGGCATAGACATAACTCTTCCAACCAAGACACTACATACTCACTTACCCTGCTGCTGAAGGCTGCACCAGTGAAGTGAATTTGTGCCCTAAAATCTGCTAAGGAACCCACTCCTATAGTAGTATTGGCCTTCTGTGTCCCCCCACAGTTCTCATTGGTTCCTCCTGCTGGCTTCCACATCACTACAGGGCATGGTACTGACATGGAGGCTGGCAGGAGAAACCACTGAGCGCCACGGGGTCCACAAGAGATTTTCACTACCAGGTAAAATAAAAAATTATTGCTGGGACATAATCTAGAAGAGGGAAGGGAGGATAAGGTCAAATTTGGGCAATGCCTGGATATACACTTTAAGGGATCATGCCAACCAAAGCTGATATATTGGCTATGTGTGGATGCTAGCAAGTCTCCATACTGTGTTCTACTAAAGATAAAAGTGAAGTAAGCATCTGTGTAGGGGAGGAGTCTCCAAACTTTCTAAACAGTTTACTATCCTCAAGACTTTAGGGGGGCTGAACTGTGCACAGTGGGGATAAACAATACACCATCTTTGATATTAGGGGTAGAAATAGTTGGTGTCAGTGGTAGGAATAGTGCCGCATTGTTGGTGTCAGTGGGAGGAATAGTGCCCCATTGTTGGTGTCAGCGGTAGGTATAATGCCCCATTGTTGTTGTCCGTGGTAGGAATAGTGCCCCATTGTTGGTGTCAGTGGGAGGAATAGTGCGCCATTGTTGGTGTCAGTGGGAGGAATAGTGCCCCATTGTTGTTGTCAGCAGTAGGTATAGTGCCCCATTGTTGGTGTCAGCGGTAGGTATATTGCCCCATTGTTGGTGTCAGTGGTAGGAATAGTGCCCCATTGTTGGTGTCAGTGGAAATAATAGTACCCCATTGTTGATGACAGCAGTAGGAATAGTGCCCCATTGTTGGTGTCAGTGGTAGGAATAGTGCCCCATTGTTGGTGTCAGTGGTAGGAATAGCATCCCCATTGTTGGTGTCAGTGGCAGGAACTATGCCCCATTGTTGGTGTCATTGGTAAGAATAGTGCCCCATTTTTGTTGTCAGTGGCAGGAACTATGCTCCATTGTTGGTGTCAGTGGCAGGAACTATGCTCCATTGTTGGTGTCAGTGGCAGGAACTATGCTCCATTGTTGGTGTCAGTGGCAGGAACTATGCCTCAGATAAAGGCAAGCAAAGGGCCACCGTTTGGTGACCACTGGTGCAGAGGAATATATAGAGCTAATAACATGATTTGATGTTTGCTGGTGGCAGAGGTTCTCTTTGGCTTGCTGTACACAGTAGTAAAGCAGGCCCGCAATCTCAGGCCTTTGTAGAATGTCTGTAAGAAAACAGAGACATATAAACAGTGAAAGCTCTGCGACCAGTATGAGTGCAGTTATAGAGGCTGGAACCCCCGTAATGAAAACATAAATGCATCATGATCAGTCCCTATAACACAGGGCGGAATCAAATTATGTTCCATTCTCAGCACCGGCATGAGAGACCAATAAATCTCCGCATACAATCTGCAGATCCAGGAGATAGCTGTGATCACCACATGTGAGATGGAAGAAAACCGCAGGCAAAGCAAGAAATATTCCAGCAACGCGACATAATCACCGCAAAGAGTTAATTTATAATTGAATAGAAGAAATGTTGGGGAAAAAAACAATCATAATTATTATAGAAAAGATCATTAGTGAATACCTCGGGGGGAACTAAAATGATAGATTAGAAAGGAGCGTTTGTGTTAATTGCAGTTAAATGTGAAAATACTGCCATATCAAGGATTAGAAAAAGGGAACGTCATGCAAACTACAATTTAAAGGGAAAAGCCACCTTTTTAAAGCACATCTAAGCCCAAGAACAAAAATGTAATACATTGCAGGTTACTGGGGCTGCATTTGTTTCTTTTTTCTTTATTTTCACCCGGTGATTCTGCCTGTAACACATTTCCGGTCTTAGGGTGACAACACTCACTTGTCTTGCTGTATCTATGGAGGATCAGCGTTGCCACCCTAGGACAGGAGTGCAAAACAACTCTCCTCATCTCTGTAACATGGAAGGGGCTGTAGTTCTGTGAGAAACTGGATGGAATTATAAGTTCACAAGATTTTTAACAGAGCACTTTCAATGGTATAGAGTAGACCAGCCATTCTCAACCAGGGTTCCATGGAACCCTTGGGTTCCTCCAGAGGTTGCTAGGGGTTCCTTGAGCTGTGGCAGATGAACCACCTATTTGATGATGCCTACAGAGTTCAAGGCAAGGTTCAGCACCACTTAGCAAAGCCAGCAGCATGACACCAAATATCATTTTAGCTGTCTTTAAGGGGGGCATTCTGAGCACCACTTTAAGGAGGACATTCTTCCTATTGACCACCAATATAAGGGGCATTGTTCCTATTGAACCCTGGTGAACTGGTTTCAGTAAGGGTTCCTTGAGACATGACAATTATTTTTGGGGTTCCTCTAGGGTTAAAAGGTTGAGAAAGCCTGGAGTAGACTATAGACGAAACCCAAACCCTTTCACCGAATCCTCATGATCCTGCTGAGGAATGGCATTGGGTTTGAGTGGTTTGTGGGTAGGATCTCCCTCGCCCTGCATGTGGTGGTCCCTCACTCGCTCTCCAATGCTCAGGGCCAGATGGGGCTGCAGTCATGTAAAAGTCAACATTAAAGTGATTGTAAAAGGTTTTTTTTTTAACCACTTCAGCCCCTGAAGGATTTACCCCCTTACTGACCAGAGCACTTTTTGCGAATCGGCACTGCGTCACTTTAACTGACAATTGCGCGGTCATGCGACGTTGTACCCAAACAAAATTGACGTGCTTTTTTACCCACAAATAGAGCTTTCTTTTCGTGGTATTTGATCCCCTCTGCGTCATTTCTGATCACCGCTATAAACCAAAAAATAGCCACAATTTTGAAAAAAAAAAGCAATATTTTTTTACTTTTTGCTAGAATACATATCCCAAAAAAATATATTAAAAAAATAATTTATTCATCAGTTTTGGCCGATAAATATTCTTCTACATATTATTGGTAAAAACACATTGCAATAGGCGTTTATTGATTGGTTTGCGCAAAAGTTGCCGCGTTTACAAACTATGAGAATTGATTTATGGCGTTTTTACTTTTTTTTTTTTACTAGTAATGGCGGTGATCTGTGATTTTTATTGGGACTGCGACATTGCGGCGGACAGATTGGACATTTTTGACACTTTTTTTGGGACCATTGACATTTATACAGCGATCAGAGCTAAAAAAAAAAAAAGGCCACTGATTACTGTATACATTTCATTGGCAGGGAAGGGGTTAACCTGTAGGGGGGCGATTTAGGGGTTAACTGTGTTCCCTGTGTGTTTTCTAACTGTATGGGGGCTGGGCTGGCAGGGGCATAACAGATCTCACTGATACGATCACAGGGATCAGGAGATCTCTGTCATGCCGCCTGTCAGAACGGAGAACCGTCGTGTTTACATCAGTGGCTTCCTGTTCTTCCTCTCTAACAGGCGACTGCGGATCGCCGACGGACATTGAGTCCGCCCGACCCGCAGCAATACTCATGGAGCGCGAGGCACGTACGAGAGAGCGCCGGCGTGCGCCTGCCCGCAACTGCGGCTGTGCGGACTGCCGTTTATAAACGGCGATCTGTGCAGCAAAGCCAACTTGCCGCCGTATATCCACGCGATACGTTCAACAAGTGGTTAAGAACTGGAAGGATTTCCCCTTTAATGACCAGGCCATTTTTCGCAATACGGCACTGTGTCACTTTAACTGATAATTGCGTGGTCGTGCGGCGTTGTACCCAAATAAAATTGATGTCCTTTTTTTCCCATAAATAGAGCTTAGGAAGTATTTGATCAACTTTGTGGTGCTTATTATTTGCGCTATAAACAAAAAAAGAGTGACAATTTTGAAGCATAAACAATTGCTGTTCTGCTATAAAACATATCCAAAAAAAAATTATTTATCAGTTTTGGCCGATATTCTTCTATATATTTTTGGTTAAAAGAAACGTAATAAGCGTATATTGATTGGTTTGTGCAAAAGGTATCATGTCTACAAACTATGGGATAGACTTTGGGACTTTTATTTTTTTATTGTTTTTATTGCAATGGCAGTGATCTGCGATTTTTAGCGGGACTGCAGCATTACGCCGGACAAATCTGACCTCAAATGACACTTTTTGGGGACCTGTGGAGGGGGCGGGGAGCGGCGAACGGCTAGCTCAGGCTTTTAGCGGCTCGCTGAGAGCCTGAGCCGGATGCCGATCCAGGCATGTGGGCAGATTCCTGAAAACGGGTCACGGGTGTACAGGACGCACTGCACTTCTGTGATCCACAGGAGAAGTACAGCCAAACGAGCTGTGGCTGTACTTCTCCTTTAACTACTTGTTGGCAGCACACTACAATCAATGTGCTTGAAAAGAAAGAATTATCAACATGTAGCCAATTCTCTCAGTAGCAAAGCGATATAATGACCGGTGTAGCCCTGGGCTAAGCAGGAACATTGGGCACGTCCAGTATATTAGAAAATTAGATTTATTTAGACCTTTCTGAGCTAAATAATTGGCCCCAGTGGGTCAGCTTTATCATTAAATGTTTATAAATGAGTCAAACTAGGGCTATGTGAGCATTTTATTAACAGCTGATAACTGGTGCCATACAAAAAATATTGAACATTTCCTGGTGCATATATTGGATACATCCACAGCCTGTACAGTCATAATGGAACTAGACCGGTAATAAATATTTTTCATCTGCTTTGTAATTTTACTTTATTTTTTCTAATAAGACCTTTAAGTAATCTTGCAGTGACAGCTATATCATTAAACCACTGACATGCCTATACAGGACTCTCCTACACCTGCCTCAATGTACATTTAACAATCTGGCAGAGTGGCCAAAAGCCCAGAACCCAGGGCACCCTGCTATGCAAACAATCACTTGACATCCTGAAGTTACTTGGTCCTGCTTCCTCCCACACAACTCTATTGAAGTTAATAACCATTCTTATAGACTAAAAGTAACGCAAAGGAGGAGGTGGGGTGCCCTGCAGCATCGATAAAGGTACGCTCAAGCAGATGTAAGTACCCATTGTAGTAGTTAGCAGTACAATTATTAAAATTGCAGTTCCACGAATCATGAAAACTTTGGAATCTAATTGCATCAGAGTTACTAAATGGCCTACATGAATAAAATGTGGTCAGCCTCGTGTTAATGGCATGTACTGTACCTTTATAAGTCTTCATGAGCTTCAATTCCTGAATGCTCTAATACAATGGTTCTCAACTCCTGTCCTCAGGACCCACCAACAGGCCAGATTTTAAGTATTACCTTGGAGAGATGCAGACTAGAATGCTGCAATCACTGAGCAGCAAATGATATCACCTGTGATGTATTTCAGTTATCCTGCAAACCTGGCCTGCTATTGGGTCCCGAGGACAGGAGTTGAGAACCACCGCTCTGATATATTAATCCTGATGCAAATTTTTACACTTTTTGATGAAGCTGGCTGGCTCGCCACTTCTTCCCGAACTTTCCCTTTTGGGTGGAGCACCACTTTAACCACTGGAGATCCGCGCTATAGACGAAAGACGTCTACATCGCGGATCTGAATATCCGGGTGGACGTCCATGGACGTCCGCCCCTTTACACGCCCCCTGCGCTCTCTGACAGGCGGCGGCGGCACGCGCGCACGGCCGCCACACGCTGCGTGGGCGTGACCGCGGGTCGGGCGGACTCGATGTCCACTCCTGACCCGCGATCGCCGGCAAAGCTGTAGAACGGGGAACCGCCAATGTAAACACGGCGGTTCCCCGTTCTGTGACAGGGGGACAAGCAGATCTACTGATCCCTGTCACTGGGATCAGTTAGATCTGTTCTGTCCCGGCCAACCCCGCCCCCCCACAGTTAGAACACGCCCAGGGAACATTGTTAACCCCTTCACTGCCCCCTGCAGGTTAACCCCTTCACTGCCAATGACATTTATACAGTAATCAGTGGACATTTAAATTTCTGATCGCTGTATAAATGTCATTGGTCAAAAATGTCCGACATGTCCCCCCCAATATCAAAGTCCCGATAAAAATCGCAGATCGCCGCCATTACTAGTAAAAAAAAAAAATAATTAAAAACGCCATAAATCAATGTCCATAGTTTGTAGACGCGATAACTTTTGCGCAAACCAATCAATAAACGCCGATTGTGATTTTTTTTTACCAAAAATATGTAGAAGAATATAAATCGGCCAAACCCAATGAATAATTTTTTTTTTTTGGATATTTATTAGAGCAAAAAGTAAAAAATATTGTTCTTTTTTCAAAATTGTTGCTCTTGGTTTTGTTTATAGCGCAAAAAATAAAAACCGCAGAGGTGATCAAATACCACCAAAAGAAAGCTCTATTTGTGGGGAAAAAAGGACATCAATTTTATTTGGGTACAACGTCGCACGACCGCGCAATTGTCATTCAAAATGCGACAGCGCTGAAACCTGAAAATTGGTCTGGGCAGGAAGGGGGTTTAAGTGCCCAGTAAGGAAGTGGTTAAGGGGGGACATGATCACCATGTACTGTATAAATACAAAATTGGTCCATATAGTGATAAGTAAAGTAGAAGTAAATATTAATGACTACAAAACAGATCAGATATTCAAATGGCAAAGCAATTTGGGAGAAATGGATCCTACATCCACATTCTCCACTCCAGAAAAAGAAGTGAGAATTGAGGAAAAAGAGGGGAGGAATAAATACAGGAAAGCCCAGTTTAAGAATGAAGAGCCAAGACAACAATATACACCCAGGGGAAATGGTGGCTACCAAGGGAATACGTCACATATGGAAATGATGTCCAAATGTCCATGGATACTCAAAGAACATGCATACCACAAGAGACCACAATCGTATTGGGAATGAGTCTGGATATAGAGGAAGAGGAGCACAACGCCAACAATAGACCAAAAATGAATATGATACAAGTCCAGTACCAACCCAAAATTCGATATGCACATTTGAGTGATGACTACAGGGAAGAGGGAAACCCCAGAAATTATGGGAATGCAAACCATGAATATAATGGACCAAATAGGTCTTTTTAAGGAAGAGGGAGAGAGGCCTACCCCCCCCCCAGGAGGATGGACCGAGAAGGCTGAGCTAGAAAAGGCGTGGGTGCCGAGCCAGGTCCAGGAGGCAAAAGAAAAAGAGAACATTAGGGGAAGGAGTCTTTAACCTAAGTGGGACCACAATATCTAAAGATGAACTTTGTGTTTTAGACAAAGTTTTAAAATATGCCCCAAAGAAAAAATTTGGATACATTTGAAGCTTTCATGGGAGTTCAAAAATATATTAAGAAACTGACCATAAAGAAATATATGTTAATGAACCCCCTGGAAAAACACACTAGGATTGTACAAGCTGATCTGGAAATAGAATACAGCTCCTTGAGAAACAGATCACTCTTCAATCCACCAATAGCTGGTAATAAACATATAGAGGTATTCAATAAGCTGGTTCTACAGGATTTAGATCAGGGGTCCTCAAACTATGGCCATCCAGTTGTTCAGGAACTACAATTCCCATCATGCCTAGTCATGTCTGTGAATGTCAGAGTTTTACAATGCCTCATGGGATGTGTAGTTCCGCAACAGCTGGAGGGCCGTAGTTTGAGGATCCCTGATTTAGATGATCTAAAAGTCAAGAAAGAAGTTGACCCTGATACTAAAAGAAGGGGTATTAAGAGCTTGGAATATAGAAAAGACACAGTAGTGCGACCGGCAGACAAAGGAGGAGGCATCATTATACAGAGGCCTATCAAAATGAGATTACTGGATGACACCCTACTATTAATACCCCTGAAAATTCACCAAAGACCACCCTCCCCTCTTTTACCTTCATACATTTTAAAAAAAAGCGTGCAGCTCCCCCCTCTGTTCCCCCCCTTATACTCACCTAAGCCTGATCCAGCGATGTGCATGAGAGCAGAAGCTTTCCTGGGTCTCTGCCTCCTCAGTGGCTGAGACACAGCAGCTGGAACCCCTGGCTCGCGCTGCTGTCAATTCCAGCCAGTGAGGAGGAAGCAGGGGTGGGGCTGAGCCCCACTCTGTATATCTCTTAGACACACAGAGGCCACTCAGGAGCAAGCGCGCACGAGTGCTCCCACAGCAAGCAGTTTGCTGTGGGGGCACTCAGCAGAGGGGAGAGGCCTGGAGCAGGGGACCTAAGAAAAGGAGGATCAGGGCTGCTCTGTGTAAAACCACTGCAAGGTAAGTATAACATAAAATTTTTTTTACAAATATGGACTTATAAATGTTTTATGGGCTATAATTTTTTTATGATGGATGTTTTGATAGTTCTTGGTGTGATATTCACATATTTATAGTTGCACACAGTGGCATCGCTATGGGGTGTGGGGGCGGGCTGCACCCGGGTGACACCCGCCAGAGGGGTGACACCCGGCACGGCGCAGGATTGAGAGGGGTGCCGCAGCTCTCTCATCTTCCTTCTTCCCCTGGGCACTCGAGTATCTCTGTTGCAGGGCCGACTCTACCACTAGGCAGAGTAGGCAGCCGCCTAGGGCGCACTGCCACCTAGGGCGCCTGGCCACTGTTGATATGTCACTGGCTGCTCTGCATTGATTCATGTAAAAACTGACACTGTCTGACTGAGATAATGAGATTGTATTATCACATGCTATTTGCAAATGTATAAAGAAATAGTGACTGATCTGCCAAATAGCCCCCCTCCACCCCCACCCCCCCCGTGAGGCTGTATTTGATGGGCACAAGTGAAGCTGTATTTGATGGGCACAGGTGAAGCTGTATTGATGGGCACAGGTGAAGCTATTTTTGTTTGGGCACAGGTGAGGCTATATTGATTGGCACTAGTGAAGCTGTATTTGATGGGCACAGGTGAGGCTATATTGATTGGCATTAGTGAAGCTGTATTTGATGGGCACAGGTGAGGCTGTATTGATTGGCACTAGTGAAGCTGTATTTGATGGGCACAGGTGAGGCTATATTGATTGGCATTAGTGAAGCTGTATTTGATGGGCACAGGTGAGGCTGTATTGATTGGCACTAGTGAATCTGTATTTGATGGGCATAGGTGAGGCTGTATTGATTGGCACTAGTGAAGCTGTATTTGATGGGCACAGGTGAGGCTGTATTGATTGGCACTAGTGAAGCTGTATTTGATGGGCATAGGTGAGGCTGTATTGATTGGCGCTAGTGAAGCTGTATTTGATGGGCGCTGGTGAGGCTGCATTTGATTGGTGCTGATCAGGCTGGGCAGGGAAAAGGGGTGGATCCAAGGGGGGCGCAAAATGAGGATTCGACTAGGGTGTCAAAAATCCTTGCACCAGCCCTGCTCTGCTGCCTGTTGCTTTGTCTCCCCTCCCTTAGCTCACCACGATGTTCGGAGGAGGAGAAAGATTTGTGAGGCAGACAGTCTGCAGTCCCGTAGCCCAGTCAGTGCCTGGCACCCGCATGTCCTCCGGGAACCGGCACTACAATCATCCATTATTGTGACAGGCAGGCGGGAGAGGTACCACCTACATATCACAATTACACTCATCAGAGCCGACGGAGCCTAGGCTCCTCCTCCACTCTGACAGTACATCCACAACAGGAGGAGGGACATCTCTGTGCATAGAGCCGCGCTGATCTGAGGTCTGTAAATGTAGAGAGGGGAGATATACACAGAGGGCATTACAGGGGGG
>BLSH010523653.1:1280798-1294313 GCA_018402905.1 Glandirana rugosa
CCCCCCCCCCCCCCCCCCCCCCCCCCCCCCCCCCCCCCCCCCCCCCCCCCCCCCCCCCCCCCCCCCCCCCCCCCCCCCCCCCCCCCCCCCCCCCCCCCCCCACAGTGCAGGGGTTTTACACTACGGGGATTTATGTGGAAGAGTATAATGGTGGGGTGATTTACACTGGGGAATTTACACTATAAGAGATTAAACCAGGAGGATTTACATGGGAAGGAGGAATTACACTATTACATTGGGGGATTTACACTTGGGGGATCACACTGGGCTGCTCAGTCATATCCGACCGAGATTGTATCACCCCCATCTGTGACAGTGCATTGATTGGCACACTGGCATAAACCACTACATTTACAGGGGCCAGTTTGGGGTGCGCACCGTGATCGTGCACTGTCATCCCAGAACTAGCCTGCCCAGCTCCCTGCAGAGCACTGTGACGGGCTAGACAGGAGAGAGCCTGATGCATTAGCCAGCCCAATATCTACTGACCTGTCCTGCTCCTGCTGTCACTCTGCAGCAGCAGGACAGAGCACTGTGGCAGTCTGGGGGGGGGGGAGCTGTGCTGATGTGCTAGCCTGCTCAGTGCCCCGGATTGCTCAGTGACCCGGGGGGGGGGGGGGGTGACACCAACCCTAGTGACGCCACTGCTCACCTCTCCTATACCTTGCCTTACACTGTGATGTCATAATCAATGGGCAGAGCCTAGTCATGTGACCAAGCCTCATCTGATCAAAGGAACAGCTGACCACCTATTTATGAGTAACAAAGCAAAAAATATGGGACTTTTATGGTGCAAAATGAATAATCTCCAGTGCAGATTGCACACATCATTTGGTTACAAAACTCCACATTTATTGAATATAAATATTAAACCACTTGCTGGTCAAGCCTTTTCTGTAACTTTTTGTTTACAAGTATAAATTAGTATTTTTTACTAGAAAATGATATAGAACCCCCCAAACATTTTATAATTTTATTTTTCTTATCAGAGACCCTAGAGAATAAAATGGTGATCATTGCAATATTTTATGTCACACTTTATTTGCACAGCAATCTTTCTCAATACTCTGCACTTTCACCCCCTTCCTGGCCAGGCCATTTTTCAGCTCATAGGAATACACCGCTCAGATCAGTGAAGCTGGTCTCCAGGAAATTAGTATCCACACCGCAGCCCAGGTGCCCTGGCTCCAAATGTCCTCCATACATTCAATTGCAACAGCAGAAAACAAATATCAAGAAAGAGCTGCCACTTCTGGAAATGGATGTAATGCTTCTTTTATTCCAACATAGCCATGTAAATTGCTTGCGAAGGCTATCCAAAAAGCTTAAAAATATTTTTTTTGGCTGAAGCTACACTTAAAAAATGTACCTTTTCCGACTTACAAACAAATTCAATAGAAGAACAAATCTACAGTCCCCATCTTGTTTGTAACCCGAGAACCGCCTGTATATATATATATATATATATATATATATATATTTTTTCAAACAACCAATAGCAACGTGTTCCACTTAAGCATAATTAACCAATCAATTTCCTCAACCTGAATGGAAGGGGATGGGAGGCACCTTTTGCTGAGAGTGCGTTTCTTCCCAAAATTGAAACACATTAAAAGAATATATGTAAATTTAACAAATCGTTATAAAATCGGTAAAAATATTAGAAAAATTTAATTGCACATTTTTTCTCTCAGGAAAGTGTAAGTAAATAGATAATACCTGAACTTGGATACGTAAAACTGTATATTACATTTCGTTCATATATAGTATACAAAGAATTCATACATTTATATACAGTATAAATATGACTGTTTCTCAGCTGTTACATAATCAGACTTCAAACCTTGAAAGTTGGACAAAATAAGGGGGAGAGGCAGGAGAGACTTTATGGTTAACCACGTCTGTGTAAGCCAATAACGAAATATTACTTAAGGAAAAGATCTACATTGTATCTAAAATTCATTCCCATTGGGATTCTAGTTTGCAAACTAAAAATCCACCATACTTCTGGTAGTAAAAGTTTAGGATACATATCTCCTCCTCGTGGTGAGCTCCTGACTTTTTCATACAAGTCCATATAAAATAAATGATGACATATTGCCATTGTGTTTATATTTAAAGTGTTTAGACAAGTTGGACAAACCTTTATCTGTGGAGTATGAAGCTCCATTATAGTGTTCACTAATCCTTTTTCTCAGTGGTCTCACTGTACATCAATGAGTGCTGCACATTGTGGTTCTGGCGAGTTGGACTTCAGGCTCATATTCAAAGAGGCTTTGGTGCAGCCATTGGGATCGGCAGTATTACACTATTGTGAGCTTCTATTTATACACATACACTGTGGGTGAGAGCTCCAGAGACGGAAGGACTGCTGGAGAACGGCAGTGGTAGCCTATTGGATACAGTACTTCCCCTGTGGGGACCCTGATGGGGTCAAGTCGCAAGCCCATCTTTGGCTTGCTTTAGCTGCACAGTTAATCATAATAAAATCACGATCTCGATTCAGGCATTACCACAATTTTCAGTGCAATTAATGGAGTCCGACTTGTGGGGCGACTCAGCATGACTTGACTGTAATAGAAGTCAATGCAAGTCGCCTGAAGTCTCCCCAGGAATCTTTTTCTAAGTTGGAGCAACTTGAGTCTCTCCTATCTGGGCAGACTGCCAAGTCTGAGCAGAGAGCCAAGTCTGAGATCACTGCTGATAAAAGAATCTAGAAGAGATACAATGTAATTACTTCAAAGGAATGAACTCCAAAGTGTATAGAAGAGTTTAGTTTAACCATTTAAAGACTAAATCTTTTCTGACATTTGTTGCTTACAAGTAAAAATCCAGTATTTTCTGCTAGAAAATTACTTAGAACCCCCAAACATTATATATATATTTTAGCAGAGACCCTAGAGAATAAAATGGCGGTTGTTGCAATATTTTATGTCACACAGTGTTTGCGCAGTGGTCTTTCAAACTCAATTTTTTTGGGAAAAATTACACTTTTAAAAAAAAAAAAAAAAACAGTGCTGTTAGCCCAATTTTTTGTATATGTAAGATGTTACGCCGCAAGAATCGTGATCTTTATTCTAAGCAAAAAAAATGTGATTCTCATTTTGGCCAGAATCATGCAGCTCCAGCTTGCTTCTGCAGTTTATTTGGTGGAGGCACTTTTATTTGATTCATTTGAACACTGGGTGAAATTGGATCACGGTTATTGATAAATCTACAACGTGTTTATGCGAGATCACCTCTTGGCTATCTTCTTTATGAACTCTTGATATAACTTTCAAAAAGAGGACTATTTTCAATCTCATTTCATTTTTCACAGGATTTGTTTGCACATTAATCAAGCCCAGTAGTGTGGCTATTTTGTGACCTCATTGTCTCATATATCAGTTTTTATTGGTTTATACATATATGCACGTTAGATGTGTGGTTTATTAAGAAGTGGGTATTTATATGCACTTTAGAGACTTAATTGTCTTTTTTAGCACTACAGAAGGTTTAAATTTTAGCGCGGCCACTTTCTATTTATGTACAGCCCACATACTGTAGTTGACAGCTGACACACTCTATAGCAGAGTTTCTCAACCAGGGTTCCGTGGAACCCTAGGGTTCCTCTAGAGCACAGGTGTCAAACTGGCGGCCCTCCAGCTGTTGCGGAACTACGAATCCCATGAGGCATTGCAAGGCTGACAATTACAAGCATGACTCCCACAGGCAGAGGCATGATGGGACTTGTAGCTTTGCAACAGCTGGAGGGCTGCCAGTTTGACACCCCTGCTGTAGAGGTTGCAAGGGGTTCCCTGAGCAATGGTCAATTTCTACCTCTCGGATAAATTCCCAATGACATCACTGATCTTTTTAGCTATCTGTAAGGGGTAATTCTTCCTAATGACCATAAGTGTAAGGAGCATTCTTCCCATTGGCCATCACACTAATGTATCATGAGTTGTAGATTTTAATTTTTAGCAGGGGTTCCCCGAGACCAGAGACAAATTTCAAGGGTTCCTCGGTGTTGAAAAGTTTGAGAAAGGCTGCTCTATAGCATATACAACATTGTCCGTGCCACAATTTATATCGTCCTTGATTTTAAATTCTTTATCACTGGAGAAAGATTTTATAGTATTCGATGTTTTAGAATGTCTCACACAGAAACGACATGTAGAAGATGCCGCACGGATATGAGCCATTAATGTGAAGCCAAGTATTCCTGGCCTTGCTTGATCTAAACAAACTGGGGGAAAGAATATCCCCCAAAGTCTCCGCACGTCGAGCAGAAAATCTCATACCTGACCGTATCACTTTTATTAGGTCTTTAACTGTTTGCGTAAAATGCTCTTAATTTGGTTAAATTCTTTTGAATAAGTAATTGTAAAAGTAATGGAGCCGCTTTCTACATTTTTTCGTTATTTCTTGAATAATGTTTTATCTTCATTTGTACCATATGTACCTCCCATGGTTTCGTACTGCAAACTCTCCAAAGCTGACCTAATAGTCAGATCTTCAAAATGAAAGGAATATATTTCATCCAAATCGCATTGGGGGGTAGCAGGGGGGTTCATTATTAGTTGCTACAAGCTGTCATCCAGCACACACTGTGCAATCTATTCCAGTGGGAGAATACAGGAGAGCAAGGCTCAACTGCTCCACTGATGAAGGCTTCCTTGAGGAATGTGAAGTCGTTTCCTATAGACTTCAGGCATGCAAGTATAAACCCAGGGATATAGAGAGAGTGGAAAATCTGGCCAAACAAAGAAGTATGGCAGATCTTTTGAAATATTCAATATTTGATGGTGGCCGGGCAGCAAGTGGTTAATGAATTAAAAATAAAAAACAAAACACAACAGTTACCCCAATTTGTTTGTATAATGTGAAAGATGTTACGCTAGGTAAATAAATACTTAACATGTCAGGTAAAATTACGCACGCTCGTGGAATGGCGACAAACTACGGTACTTAAAAATCTCCATAGGCAACGTTTTAAATTTTTTTTTACAGGGAATCTGTTTAGAGTTACAGAGGAGGTCTAGTGCTAGAATTATTGCTCTTGCTCTAACGTTCATAAAGATACCCCACATGTGTGGTTTGAACACGTTTACATATGTGGGCGTGACTTACGTATGCGTTTCTTCTGCATGCGAGTACGGATGGATGAGGCGCTTTAAATTTTTTCTTTTTCTTACTTATTTTACTTTTTATTTTTACATTTTACACACATTTTTCCCTTAATCTATTTTGTTGATCACTTTTAATCCTATTACAAGGAATGTAAACATCCCTTGTAAGAGAAATAAGCATGACAGGTCCTCTTTATTTAGATATCTGGGGTTAAAAAGACCGCAAATCTCTCATTTACCTTTAGGCCTCATACACACGGGCGTATGAAAAAAAAACAAGCAAAACACTGGGCCGACGTCAGGAAAAAATCAGTGTTTTTTTTTTCAGCATTTTACATTGTCGTTAGTGAGCGTCGGCATCAATAGGCGTTTTTTTAAAAAAAAAACCATTCCTCTGCCATTTTTTTAATCTAAAAATGCCGGTTAACGTCGTTATGGCTTTAGTGAGCGTTCGGTGGCGTCGGTGTCAAACGCCAAAATGTTACAGCCTTGGGAATGCGCTGGCTGTGGGTTCTACTTTCAGCTCACTAACACCGACGCCATCTACAGCTCAAAAACGTCAGCGTTTTTAAGGAGCAAAAAAAAAAACACAAAAAAAACGTGGTTGTAAAAAACGCCCGTGTGTATGAAGCCTTAAAAGCAAAAGAAAGAAAAATGTTTTGACAATATGACTTAAAAAAAATTGTTTATGCCCGAGAACCAGGAGTGACGTCAGAAGTCTCTCCGGTCCTCCAAGGGCATAGAGCCGAGTGGGGGCCATCTTGCCCTCAGTTGACTTCCTGCCCTTCCTGAAGGACACAGCAATCACAGAGCGCCCCCGATGTGCGCCGTATGAGGCGTGTGGGGGTGTAGTTTTTGGAGGATGTCAAAAGATGCCCTGATGCTCAAAAGTGTGCTGACATGCTTGCCGGTTAACAGCTCTCCTTTCCTCCCACAGACACCGTGTGCGAGAAAAGGACTGCCGATAACCGACAAGTCTGTTTACATTGTGATCAGCTGTGATTGGCCCTTTACTGCGATCTGCGCTCACCTGTGTCTGAAGAACAGAGCGATTACAGAGCACGTCCAATGCGTGCCGCAGGAGGCGTGTGGGGTTCTGGGAGGACGCTCTCCTAGAACAAGCTGACCGGGCTGTAGCGTCTTTCGGCTATAGTGCGGTCGGGAACCAGTTAAGGCCCTTCATGTTAGATAGCTGCTTAACCAGAGTCATTGTGCTTCACACTATGAACTTATCTTTACACTAAAGAGCTGAACCAATTTTGGATTCAGCGCTATCTACCTATATATTTTTATATAAAAAAATTACTGAGGTTGTGACGCTTCCCTATTCTAGCCTACACTAAAATCATTTGGGCACCAAAAGGTCTGCGGAGGAAATATGCTGACTGGCACTGGCAGTTCTTTGCTTGACTTTACTTAACCACTTCTGCCCCAAAAGGTTTTACCCCCTTAATGACCGGAGCACTTTTTGAGATACAGCACTGCGTCGCTTTAACTGACAATTATGCGGTCGTGCAACGTTGTACCCAAACAAAATTGACGTCCTTATTTCCCCACAAATAGAGCTTTCTTTTGGTGGTATTTGATCCCCTCTGCGGTTTTTAATGATTGCGCTATAAACAAAAAGACTGTCAATTTTGAAAAAAAAATCAATATTTTTTACTTTCTGCTATAATACATATCCAAAAAAATATATATAAAAAAAATATTAAAAAAATAATTTCTTCATCAGTTTAGGCCGATATATATTCTACTACATATTTTTGGTAAAAAAAAAAAAAAATCGCAATAAGCGTAGCTTGATTGGTTTGCGCAAAAGTTATAGTGTCTACAAAATAGGGGATATATTTATGGGCTTTTATTTATTTTGTATGTTTTTACTGGTAATGGTGGCAATCTGGGATTTTTTTCGGGACTGCAACATTGCGGTGGACAAATCTGACCACTTTTTGGGGATCAGTAACATTATTACATTGATCAGTGCTATAAAAATGCACTGATCAATGTATAAATGACACTGGCGGGGAAGGGGTTAACACTAGGGGGCGATCAAGGGGTTAACTGTGTTTCCTAGGTGTGTTTTAACTGTAGGGGGGAAGGGCTGCCTGGGACATCACAGAGATCGCTGTTCCCGATCACTGGGAACAGCAGATCTCTGAGATGTCCCCTGGCAGAATGGGGATCCGCCTTGTTTACATATCCCCGTTCTGCCTCTGTATACAGTGATCGCAGTTCGTTGGTGGACATTGAGTCTGCGGGACCCGCGGGTGCACTCCCGTGGCGTGCAGCAGGCGCGCGCCCACAGTTTCACATGCACGGACTGTCGTACGGATATGGCGGTTCACGCAGGAGAGCCGACCTGCCGCAGTATAACTGTGGCGGCTGGTCAGCAAGTGGTTAAAGTGGAAGTAAACCCTTCTATCTTTTTCAGCAAACAAAGCTACCATCTTGGCCTCGGTTTAATCTTCAACTGCCATGATGCTGCACATGTGATCAGTTATTACACCGGCCATTGGCTGGTTTGACAGTTTGGTTGAGAGCACAACCAATGTGACAGTTAGCATCTCCAGCATGCCGGGAATGTAACTGTTTTTTGAAAGCGTTATAATCGATGGGTTTATTTCCACTTTAATGCCTGACGTGGCTCTTTAATATGCTTGCAGCTCCCAGTACTCTACTTTCCCAACCCAGAACAATTCATATACAGAATTTAGTTTTGAGTCTGGTTAGTAATGTGCTGCAGATCCCTTTCAGGCGCTGTAATTACAGTGTTCAAACATTAGGTAATACATGCTTTTTGAGATGGACTTAGCATTTTTCTGTGAATCCCTGTAATTTGGATGGTGATGGGAAAGGCAGGCCACCATCTAGTGTTTAAGCGTTATTAGGAGACAAGCATCGGATTGCAGATACGTGTCCCAACCTCTCTCCATCCATCCATCCAGCCAAGCAGTGAGACTACGGGACCACGACATGCCAGAGCTTCTGGTTATATCCACCAAACTGCACATTATTTGATATAACAGGGGTTGGTACGGTTGCTAATTTGCTTACTACCCTGGGGCAAAATATGAATCTGAGTTCCTTACACCATTTCTTTATGTCAAAGTACATTTTTTGTTTTGGATATAGTAAGAAAGAGTCACAACTGTCTCCTCTTAGACAGTTATTACCAAAATAAGTGTTCCCATTGGAAGCTGTCTTCTCAGCTCTTCTGATGACAAACTGTACATTTTTGGATTTCCTATTACCAGGACACATAGAGAGGGTGGACCTCCTCAGTGGTGTTGCTACACAGGGCCAGATTTATTATTATTTTATATATTTTTTTGTATAGAGAGGGGCCCCTACTGCCAGGGGGGCCCAAGGTAGTTGCCCCTGTAGCACTACCCCAGCAGGAACTGCTGATCAATGGTCCCCCTATTCCTGCACAGCCAAGCAACAAGTATTTTACACTCGCATTCAGACACAAGAAAAAGTAATTGAGCTTGTTGTTGCTGTAAGCTGCATTCAGGAGTATCTCCAAGTCCCCTGTAGAAATTGCTCCTAGTCAGGGCCAATCCTAGAGTCACAGATGCCTGGGTGCAGAAATATTTCTGCCGCCCCCACATGGGCATGGTCATCTTTACTAACCCATCCCCTTTACAAATGTTTCTATGGCGATGACTGCAGCCTCACCAGTGCCCATCAGTGCAGCCTAGTCAGTACCCATCAATGCAGCCTCACCAGTGCCCATCAGCACAGCCTCACCAGTGCCCATCAACACAGCCTGATCGGTGCCCATTAATGCAGCCTCACCAGTTCCCATCATTGTAGCCTCTCCAGTGTCCATCAATGTAGCCTCACCAGTGCCCATCAATGCAGCCTCACCAGTTCCCATCATTGTAGCCTTTCCAGTGTCCATCAATGTAGCCTCACCAGTGCCCATCAATGCAGCCTCACCAGTTCCCATCATTGTAGCCTCTCCAGTGTCCATCAATGTAGCCTCACCAGTGCCCATCAATGCAGCCTCATCAGTGCCCATTAATGCAACCTTACCAGTGCACATCAATACAGCCTGATCAGTGGCCATCAATGCAGCCTCATCAGTGGTCATCAATGCAGCCTCATCAGTGGTCATCAGCGCAGCCTCATCAGTGGCCATCAATGCAGCCTCTCCAATGTCCATCAATGCAGCCTCACCAGTGCCCATCATCACAGCCTCATTAGTGCCCATTTATGCAGCCTGATCAGTGCCCATCAATGCAGCCTCATTAGTGCCCATCAATGCAGCCTCATCATTGCCTATCAGCACAGTCTCATAAGTGCTCATCAGTGCAGCCTTACCAGTGCCCATCAGTGCAGTCTGAGCAGTGCCCATGAATGCAGCCTCACCAATGTCCATCAATGCAGCCTCACCTTGCCCATCATCACAGCCTCATCAGTGCCCATTTATGCAGCCTGATCAGTGCCCATCAATGCAGCCTCATCAGTGCCCATCAATGCATCCTCATCATTGCCTATCAGCACAGTCTCACAAGTTCCTATCAATGCAGCCGCACCAGTGCCCATCAATGCAGCCTGATCAGTACCCATCAGCACAGCCTCATAAATGCCCATCCATGCAGCCTCACCAGTGCTCATCAGTGCCCATCACTGCAGCTTCACCAGTGCCCATCAATGCAGCCTCACCAGTGCCCATCAGCGCAGCCTGACCAGTGCAAGAGATCAGAGAGAGGAGAGGAAGAGAAGAGGCTGCCGGGATCATCACACAGAGAGGTGGAACGCCTGCTGGACAGCTTTGATTTGAACAGCCCGGGGTTTCCAACACTCACAGTCACACAAAGTCCCGTCTCCTGGATCAGCTCCTATGATAGACGTCACACGTCCCCGCATTGGAACAGTGTACTGTCTATCAAAGGAGCTGATCCAGGAGGCGTGACTGTCTGCAGATGCCTGGCAATTCCAATCAAAGCTGTCAGAGGGCGACGTTGGCCTGACACCCCCCCAATGTGTGGCACTCACCCCGTTGGTACGCTATGGACATTAGCGCCCCCCGTCTGCATCAGCTCACGGTGCCTGGGTGCGGTGCACCCGGCCAGGATCGGCCCTGCTCCCAGTTCTACTGCCTGCAGGAACTGCCAGTCCACCCGACTGCTTGTCCACCAGCCCACCTGGCTGCTCCTAAGATCTCCAAAGGCAAGGGATAGGAAGGGTTAAACACAGAGCTGTCCTCCTGAAAGGTTTGCTACATTTTGCATCTCTCCTCTTGTGAATCCCTGGGTGTGCTGATGTACTCACTCTGTCTTCTTTGCTCCCTGCTGCTTCTCAGGCAAGATTCCTTTGAAACTGTAATGTGGTCAGGATCTTTCCAACCCAGCTCTAGCCCAGCCTGGAGGCGGAGCCCCCCTCCAGACCCAGGGATCCCTCCTAGGCCATTGACAGACTCCTCAGCACTCCATCTTCCACCGACTCCCCTGCTGGCATGGCTCTACCATATTTAAGAGCTGACCTAGCCATATTGCCTGGGGATTAGCAAAGCTCCCTCAAATATGCAGATCAGTCCCTCCAGCCTCCTCCCACTAACTTCTAGAAGTTTCTCCAAACTTCCAGATCCAGTGGTGTACCAGAGACCTGCCTCTGTGAGTCATTCAGCCTTACATGCAGTAAACCCTGACCCAATTTCAGACTCACAAACCATGAGCCATAACATAAATATGACTGCACTAACGCTAGTAGCACACTGCAGGGTGCTACATGCCTTTTGCCCCCTTATAAATCCGGTACTAGCGGCACAGACAGCAATAAAATCCTGACAGTGGTTCTAACTCTTCCATACTCGATCTGAATGAAAAAGTTTTAGCTTCTGATACACTTTTTCTAAAACTACCCAGCTCTTTACACCTTCTGATACACTTTAACAGCATTGCCTATCCAAACACCTCCCACAATATAGCAAGGATCAAGAAATCATTTGCTGAAAGTGCCAGTCTTCTTTTTACCAGGTGTCATGTTGATGCAATGGCTTTAGTATTTTATCAGCATTATCTGTGGTTGGCCTGGGGCAAATATGCAGATCAGGACATCTGGCTTCAGTGCTTGATATAGCTCAGTGACTTCATTCAAGAGAAAGTCAGCTATGGTCAACTGCATACCTCTGTCAAAGCAAGTTTTCTTGAAGTCTCTTCTAGATAAAAAGCCTACAGAGATGGTGCTTCTTTTAGGGCACTGAAGTAGAATAGCATTCTTAAGGCTGGACTTCCTGGGGCAAGAATTTCCTTAGGCAGTGCTACTAGCTGCAGGCCAAAGTGCACCTCTACACCATTTCTAACAGTGACAGGAACTGGCAATGTTTCCAAGAGTCAAGGGACAGGGACAACCTCTGGACCTGAGTCTCAGCAATGGTGGGCAACAATAACAAGTTTCCTTTTATCTTTAGGTTTACTACTTTTCTATTAGTGACATATCTGGTTTGTATTTGTTATGGAATTGCCGTTCTTTCACCCTGCACACAATTCAGTACCATACTTTATCAGGCTCCAACCAATTATTTTAATTTTACACTTTGCTACTGGAACTCCAGTGTGTAAAGAACAAAATGGACACCCAGTAGTAGAAGCATGCCTGGAAAGAGTCATAGGTTTCTGAAGATATAACAGGCTGAAATTGAGCTCATTTGCATTGTTTGATATAACAGCAAAGTTTTAAAAGAAAAGGAACTCTGCCATGAAGGAAATAAACAGGCTGCTCATACTAACCTCCTTCTGAAAGCACTAATTGCCTGGCTGCCATCTTAATCTTCTGGTCTTCGTACTTTCTGATGCCGAACAAGAATATCGAGTAGGTGTTCTGTCTTCATGAGCAGAATGCTTGTCCCTGGTCAGTGAGCACTGAAACCAGAGAACAATCATACATGGAAGTTCGGCAAGTGGAATTTTTAAGAAGGAGATCCGCAGTGGCAGCCCATATATACCTCTCTTGGCAGATTTGTCCTTTAAATCTCCATCTTTACACTCCAGAATAATTTTAAACTCACGTATACCTCTCTTGGTACTGTCCATTATGGTTTCCTGAATGTAGGTGATAGTCAGATTATCCATGTGTAAAAGAATTCAGTTTGTTTTCTATTGTGAAGGGGTACCACGGAAAAAACAAAGACAGATGTCTGCCAACCTCCTATAAATATACAACAAATGGGAGGGCTCAGTGTAGGACCTGAGGCCTCATGTGAAATCCCCTTGGACTTTGGAGGGGATATTGTACTGTGGCACTTCCATACCTTTGTTCTTTTTGTCTTATTACAGTGTTTGCTCTATGCTTCGAAACTGTTTACCATTTAAATGTACGATGCAATCTCTTTTTAATCTTTTTGATATACAATAAAAATACTTTTTTATACCTCTTTTCAAACTTTCTTATACTCTCTGCCCTCCCAAGGGAGGCCTCAGGTCCAACACTGAGCCCTCTCATTTGTTGTTTTCTATTGTAACCAGGTTCCTCCATTCAGGTATGGGAGAATGCAAGGGACATCTGACTGGTTGGTGTGGACAACAAGCAGTTCTCCATTCAAACACTTCAGCTGACATCAGATCAGATGGATGATTCTGCCACAAGAGACAAAGCGCCAGCGACAGGATTGCTAAAGAGACAGCCTTCTTTCACTATGCAATCATTCCCTCTGTAGCCAGATGCTGCAAGATGTGGCTCTGTCAATGGTCTGAACGCCACTAAATCTCATTTGCTACAACAGAAGCAACTCAACAGAGGGAGTGATTCCGCGGGAAAAACAAGCAGCCTTTTAGCAATCCTGTCCCTGGCGATTACGGAAATTCAGCAATGGCAGGATCACTAAGGGTAGAGTCACTCATCTGACATCAGCCTTGGAGTCCATAAAAATGCAGCAGTATGGTTTTACCACAGTGATGTGCTTTTCAAATGTGGTTAGTTCTCCATTGGTTTCTGGACTCCAAAGCCAGCAGAGTGCTATGAAAATGATTGGAAAGGGGGGAGGGAAATTAAACAGTAGGAGGTCATATGACTAACCTCTTCTCCAATCCTAGAATCCACACCGTGGTTTGCATTTAATTATTGGGCTATAGCATGCAGGCCCCAGAGGAGAGAACATCTATTCAATAACATAGATAGCGATATCTACACTTCTTTACAAATGTCCCTCTTGGACCCCATTATCAAAAATGAATCTGATTTACCAAATGGAAAGTATCGAATTCTCCCACAGTGCAACAGTGGAGATCCATGGTCGACAAAGTTCTGACACTTTATAGGCTTATTTATTTGGGACAAAATTGCCTTGGGAAATTTACTAAAAGCTGGGAATCATGGATTAAAGCCAGAGATTTACATTTCTTAAAATGCCGGTTGGTTGAATGACCTTCAATCTCTCCTCTTCCCTAGTGCTAGAATG
>BLSH010523653.1:1309953-1325577 GCA_018402905.1 Glandirana rugosa
GAGTCGACTGGTCATGGATTAACGGTCTCGTGGTCCCCTTACCCTGACCTCGTCTGACCCTAACTCCTTCCCCAATTGTAACGGTACAGGTGGCTAAGTCCACCCCTTACCCCCCTCAGTCACCGTCACTTTCAATTGGGGGTAGTGGGTGGAACGTAACAGGAGTACCGTCACTGTAAAATTGGGTGGAGGGGGAAAGACGTAAACACCATTACAGGCATAATAATTGGGGGTGTAACCACCAGTACCCTTACAATTTAAAGTCACGGTGAGGGGGAGGTGGGTTAAAATGTCACTGCCATGAGGACAATGCAAGGTGGGTGATGGGGGTTAACTTTCACTGCCACTGACTCCCCCCATTCCCCACCTGAATCGGTGGACATGGCAATGTTAACCCCTTCCTCAATCCCAGTCTGCTCCAGTCCCATTCCCCTGGTGCTCTGGCAATTAGGTACTGGTCAGCTGAGCTTACCTCAGCATACACTTGCCCAACGCTGTATCTTGGCCTAGGCCAACGAGGCCCAGGCCTAGGGCGGCACTTTGCAGGGGGGGGCAGCACGAAAAAAGTCCCCACCGGCTACTTTTAGTTCTGCCAGTATGATAATACAGGCAGGGCCGCCATCAGAGGGGGGCAACCCATACATATGTGGGGGTCCAGGCATCCCAAAGGGCCCAGGCAGCAGACCCCAACCAATGAGTTGTTGTGCGGACAGCCGGCATTCCGCAACTGTAGGGGCACGAGTTTAGTCAGGCCTAGGGCAGCACAAAACCTAAATACACCACTGCACTTGCCCCTGGCCCTCTGAGTGCCGGCGGGTGGCTGGACGGGCGGGCAGGCAGGCAGGTGGGCGGACAGTTCAGACATGTGGGCGGCAGGTGGTTCAGGTGGTGGTTCAGACATGTGGGCGGGCAGTAAGGCGGGCTGGCCGATGGTTCAGACATGCGGGCGGGCACGCAGACAGTTCAGGCGGGCGGGATCTCTAAAGCTGGCCCACCCACACAACAAGAGCCTGGCTGGTAGCCAGAGATCCAGTCCTGCAGCTGGAGAAAGGGGGGGAGCAAAATCCTCCCTCCAACAGCCGTTTCAGCTTGCACTGTGCGGTGTTCAAAATGACAGGGAGTGACTGCAGCATCACTCCTGTCATGTAGTTGGCTGGAGAGCGGAGCGCTCATTTGCTCTCAGCACCCTCTCTCCACATAGCGCCCTCTAGTGATGTGCACTCTAGGCCAGCGCCTACCTCGCCTATAGGTAGCGCCGGCCCTGAATACAATTCTATAACCCTCTATGCCTAGACGTCCAACTTGACCAAAATATAATGTTATAATTCTCTATACATAGAACATTACACCTCCAACATGACCAACCACTGTACATAATCATCAGATTGTTTTATGATGCTATACATAAAACTGTACACCTCTAACAAGACTGACCACTGAACATCATCATAATACTATTCTTTATCACTCTATGCCAGCCTTTCTCAACCACCTTAAGGCAGAAGAACCCTACAAAATAACATTTCGGGCTCAGGAAATCCCTGCAAATACTTAATATATCTAAATGGAATTCGGTCAGATGCTCCTTACATGTGTGCTCTTTGGGAAGAATCTCTCCTTACAGATAGGTAAAAAGATCATTGGTGTCAATGGTTATTCATCTTAGAGCCAAAAGTTGCTCATTGTTCCAAGGAACCTCTGGCAACCTTTGGAGGACCTTTAGGATTCCACAGAACCCTGGCTGAGAAAGGCTGCTCCATAGATGCAACCCAACACCTCCAACATGACCAACCACTGGACATATTCCTAATATTATTCTTTAGCACTCTATGCTGTAAATAGACCACTACACCTCCAACATGACCAACCACTGGACATATTCCTAATATTATTCTTTAGCACTCTATGCTGTAAATATACCACTACACCTTCAACAAGACCAACCACTGGACAAGATCCGAACACAATTCTATAACCCTCAATACATATAGCACTACATCTCTAACATGATCGACTACGTGACAATCATAATTTTATTCTATACCACTCTATATTTATCTCCAAGATGTCTGACTACTTGAGATAATCATAATAGCATTCTAAAACAATCTGTAGAACACATCTCCAACACAATCAACCACTGAACACAATGATAATACAGTACAAATTTATTACACTCTATATATACAACACATCTCCAAAATCACAGACCAATGGCCACGACCATGATACTATTCTATTTTTTTCATCCATACAAACATAGAACACCAATACCTCCCAACATGATTATATTATTCTATTTGAATCTTCGCAGATATAGAACACTAAACCTCTCAACGTGATCCACCAGATGTGACCATAATACAGGTTTTTAAATTCTGCAGACAAAACACTACGATCCTAATCCACTGTCCTTTGTGATATGAGCTTTTAAAATGTCTTCATTTATGTAGCGTTAACTTATATGGAACCTTAGTTCAACTCAGAAACTAACCTCTACAGTGACTAGAATGGAAACTGCATATTTTCCAAAAAGCTGTCAGGGATAAAATCTCCAGTGAAAAATCTTTAAATCTGTGCTTGCTCTTGTACTGTAAATTAAAATCTAAAGGTAAATAAATGGATGTGAACAGAGTTACAGCAAAGTCTATATTTTTGCTTGATCGATTATCACACGTATATGTGAAAGGCCATCCGCACGCAGGACATTTTGTAAATGCAAAGTGTGTGTCTCCTATTTGTGCTGACATAAGCAAATCCTGTAACCACAACATTAATTTTGCCAACATAAATGAATGCACTGCAAGAATAAGAATTTATTTTGTAGGCAAAATAATTGCCGAAGGAAGAAGAGGCTTGGAGAAAAGCATTCGGTCACATCCCATCGTTTTATTCTTCTGCATTCACTGAAAAATAGAGCACTGAATAAAGTTGCTATGGGCAACAGCTGTGGCGTTCACAAATTGGTCTAATAGAATCAGGTCCAACTTTATTTTTTGGGTGGGTGCCACATAAGAGTCCTTCAAAGGATGTTTGGGTGGACAAAGGCACTCACTGCTTTTTTACATTTCCTAGGGACTCCTGGGTGAGAGCTTTCCAGAGAGTTCCAAAGTCTGTCAATCTACTCCAGGCTGTACAAAGTGCTAAAAACCGTTAAGAATTCCAGGGAGGACCTATGGTCAGAGCAATTCCCAAGGGAAAATAATGTATCCATCCTTAACCCAAATATCAGTTACATGTGCAGTGATATTTTAATTAAATTACCTTTTTTAAAAGGATTGGTCCTCCCAAAAGATGGTACTTATATTGTTATAAGTGCCCTTGGCTTCTCATATGTCTCAAATACTCAAATATTAAGTTCTCTCAACTTTTCCAACAATTTCCAACAGCATTACCATATCCCTGTCCAGAGAGCTTTGGGTCTTCCATCCAGCTTTGTGATATCCTCGAGAGTCATAAAATGTGACAGGTAGTGTGATAGTCCAGCATCTACCAAATACTAAAAAAAGTCTGTATTTAGTGGAAACTTTACAGCACTTTTTCCCCCATTTTGTCACTGCCGTAATGCATATATGGCAGGGTAGGTGGGCCTTGACACCCAGCCATCACTGACAGTTCTTGGTCTCGGTTTGTGATAGGGAGCCAGCTGGACAGGCTCTCTATAATGCGACCGGTTCTGCACAGAAACCAAACAGTTTCCAGGTTATATTGTCAAAGTTTAATTGAACTAGCTGAAGTTAGAAGGCTACCATGCACAGCTGCACCAGATTTTGCACACACCAGTTTTAGTAAATCAACTCCTATAGGATTATTTTTCTGTATTCTGCAAAAAAACCTGGTTGATCCTGCTTCTCTCTCTCTCCCCCTTCTGTCCAAGTCCCCAATTCAGCTAGGGATTTTGCAGAGCAGTGTTGGCAGCTCTGCACATGCTCAGTTTTCAGTGAATTTCTATGCTGAGCATTTCCTCCCTATCACATCTGCAGCCCATGTGACTATAGAGTCACACATGTGGGTGTATACACAGTGGTAAATGTCAGTCCACTCCCTCCCTTCTCCTCCATGCCTACAAACCAGCTAAACACAAGGGTGGGATATTAAATCTTGATTGATGGAAGATTCACCTCCCTCTTATTCTAAGACACAGGTTGGAGGGGCATGACACAGCCTGTGACTGGCAGAAATCCACCCACATCATGTTATTCCCAAAAAATAATTAAGATTTGATTTCAAATATATATTTGTATGACAATTTAAAAAACAGTTAATTTATTTATTTTGACTCGGCATTCCAAAGGATTTTTTTATTTTTTATTTTGAACACGTGACCAGCAGCAGAGGATTAGAAGCTCCTCTTGCTTAGGTTTCCCTGCAGACAGGCTGGGAAAGGGCTGGGTCATGTGACAGCTGTATAGCGATTAGGAAAAAGGAACTTAGATTTTTTTTTTTTACAGTGCTATCATCCACATACAGAAATAGCGGAGACAATGTAAATTAAACAGTGTGTGTTTAATATCTCTTTAAATGGCCACTGACAGATGGCGGAAAGGGGTTAATTGTAAACAAGTTGGTTCAGTTTTGAGCATCATCAAAATAAAATGTTGTCTTGTCCACAGGTCTCCCAACCACACGTCGGTGCCCTACCATTATTATGAACTGATGGGACCAGATGAGTGCACAATGTACATCTCTCATGAGCGGGGCAGAAAAGGAAGTCACCATCGCTTCATCACAGAGAAGAAAGTTTTTGCCAACTGGGCACGGACCTTTAATATCAACTTTTTCCAACCAGACTGGAAACCGGAGGCACACACTGGAAAACACTTACTTGTGAAACCAATGTTCTAAAAGAGGGAGACTGAAACTCTAGATAGCAACCATTTGGTCTCCAGTAGTATCTGTCATAAGACCTTTCCTATTAATATACTAGGAAATAGAGGTGCTCCAGGTTAATTGCGCATTTATAGCCTGAAAAATTGGGTATCCTTTTAGTATGTCTACTACAGTTCTTTACAAGTGTTGGCTGCACATTTGAAGAAGCTCTCCAAGAAAGAGTTAAACTCTCTCCAGTTACACACAAAGGTGGGGTGTGTTCTACTGTGCACAATTCTTTTATTATTAACTTCAAGAAAGGTAAAACTGGGTCTGAGCCCTTTTCTGGAATCATCTATGGATTGGTTATTAAAGGATAAGTTCACTTTTAACCTAAAGCCCATTAATTCACTGTCCCAAGCCCCCTAAGGTAGAACCCCCCTCCCAGATGCTTATGTACCTCTCTGTGACAATGGTGGACTTCTCCAGTGTTTACTGTGCTTGGCCTGACATGCTTCAAGAGTAGAGATGTTACAAGTATGGTCCCATTCATGCTTAGGCATACTCAGCAGCACAGTAGATTTCAGGTCAAGACACTAAACACCAGAGGAGAACATCAACACCATGGAGAGTTAAGTAAAAATTTGCATGGGGGGGGGGGTCTAGATTGAATTGGGTGGCTGGTCTAATTATGTAAAAGCCTACAAGTCCTTTAACCTCTTTGAGCTTGCAATCTATCTGAACATTGCCCCGTGCTATAGGCCTGTTAAAAACGTTCCCTCTGAAAACCAGAGTGGAAACTGTGTGTCAGTTGACAAAATAAGCCTTTCACATTCAGGTGAACAGAGGAAAAACAATAGGCGGCACTCCAAACGTAATGCTGGTGCTGTATTTATTGACCATAATCAGCCATACAGGGTACAAAGAAGATAGACGCGTTTTACTCAAGACATGAGCTTAGTCATTAAGGGTAATGACTAAGCTCATGTCTTGAGTGAAACGCGTCTACCTTCTTTGTACCCTGTATGGCTGATTATGGTCAATAAATACAGCACCAGCATTACGTTTGGAGTGCCGCCTATTGTTTTTCCTCTGTTCTGAAGCTACGGTAGCGAGCCGAGGTGTGCACCCAAGGACGGACAATCTGGAAGCAGTCTGGAGAAGTGAGATACACCTGTTGCCTAATTCACATTCAGGTGAACACTGCCACCTTCAGGCTGCACTGCCATCTATTTGACTGTGTAATCGTCCAATACAATTACATTAATGTTATAAATGAAATTAAAAAAAGAAAAAAATCTTCTTGCACATTTGTCACCCTATACCCGTATAGACATGCAAATTAGGCACAAATTTACTAACCAATTCATCAATGCATGCTGACTAATTATGGCCAGTGGGTCTAGGCATTAAAGGAGCTCTTTTGCCCCTACTTCTCCTATGGCTCACAGGAGTGCTCTTAGTTCTGCACTCCTATGACCTGTCCACTGTCAGCTGATATCTCAGAGCCAGTCCAGGCTCTGTAGAGATCCCACTTTAATGTCGGATGCCACTGAGAGCCTGAGCCAGCTGCTCCCACCCCCTGCTTCAGTAAATGCTGGAGGGACAGAGCAGAGAGCCGGTGACTGTCACTCTGCTCACCAAAGACACAGAACTGAGCGATCAGCAGTCTTTGATCACTCAATTTTTGGTCTTATGCCTAGTACACACAGGCCAAACGATGGGAGACGCCGGCTGTTTATTATTGAACTGGCCAATTTCTCCCATCATTTGGCCCATGTGTATGTCAGCCGGTCCAACAGAAGCCGGCAGTGGGGGAGATCACTGTACTAACATCAGATTGTTAGTACAGCACTGGGTTGATCGAAAAAAAAACTATTATTAGTATGTACCAGGCTTTAGAGGCAGTAAGGGACAGATGCAGCATCAGATTGATGCTGCAGTTAATTAGGTGGGTATGTGTGTTTGTTTTTTTGTAATTCCCAAACTCCTCTTTTAATGGCCTCCAATCTCAAAAAAGTGTGATTTCTGTGAAGGGCTCAGAACTTGCAAAGCAATTGGCTCTCCGAATGAAGTTAAAAAAATGGGACCTTTAACTTAAACACAAAACCTCTTTATAGGAGTTTCAAAATCCCAAAACGACTAAACCGTAAACATTAGTGGAAAACAGAACAAGGACTGGATCCCTCAATTGATATAAATCAATATTGGATATTACATTGCTTCTACAGACTTAAAGCTGCCACACCGGCTTAAGGATTTTTATAAAAGAACTGATTTCTATCTTCTGGCACTTTCACAGAGATGTACAGTCGTTCGTCCTCTTTCCGTGTATGAAGAGTGTCTATTGGGTGTATGTATTGTTCGGATAACAAAATTCTTTTTCATAATATATTTTGGCTAGTGACTAATTTTACTGTAAATAAATAGTGTAAAGTTTCTCAAAACCTGGCCTCAGGAATAATTAAATCTTGAAAAAAAAAATGATTGTGAACGTATATGTATAGAAGTTTAATATTAGCAGTTAATTAAGCCATTTCTGGACAACTACTCATGTTTCGGTTGACAAAACCCCATTCTGTATTGGGATTTCAGCAGAGATGGCAATCAGTGACAAAACAGTGCGGAGGAGGGAATCTGTCTTTAAGTGGACCAAACATCAAGGTGTATTTTTGCATGTTAAAGAGGAGTTCCACCCACATTTTTCACTCCTTACCATGCAGCACTAATGTACCTCCTTAAAATTAATTTGCAATTTATTAATTTTTTTTCTGTTCACTTACCTGATTTATGCCTATATCTAATTTCACTTCCTCCTTTAGGGGCCACGGCACCATTTGTCATTTGCATTGGCTCCTGTGAGATCTTGGTCAGCTTGGCATGGCACGGCTCCAGTAACATTTAACATTGGCATCTATGAAAAATCTTGGTCAGCTTGGCATGGCTGTGCCATGTCAAGCTGACCAAGATTGCACCGCCCTGCACATGCGTGATATTGGCAGGTGCATGCTGGGTAGCCAGCATGCATGGAATCCAGGAAGAACACTGTGGCTTCAGATGCCCACACTGGAGATGGCCACGCTGTGTAGAAACGTCACAAAGTATGAAAACAATGCTATACAAATAGAAAATTAGGCATATTTTACAGCATACCTTTGTTTGCACGAGGCATGAGTATTCTAGGGGTATTTTTATCTTAAAAGTCATAATTTGACCGGAACTCCCCTTTAATTGCACACATGCTATGCAAAGTGTAAGTGTAACACTTACCGGTATTTAATACCACCAGGTATCACAGTACCCCTGGGAAATGTCTTCTTCTTTCTTCCTGACCAGGCCTGTGCCATCTTTGTCCAGGCACTATCCAAGGTCTGCATCTACTTCCTGCACTGAGATATCAGCCCAGAGATAACACAGCTATGTAAATCCATGTGCCTGTACATTAAATAGAGAGTGTTGGGACTCTGAATGTACGCCAACATCCCAATAGTACAAGAAATATTGTGGACCCTCCAACAAAAGGGACTTTTAGGCATACACGAACTGGAAACACACAAACACCATGAATCGTAAAATTGAATGTATAATTTATTGATACACCTGTATACAGAATAAAAAGAGCCTGAAAAAAATGACTCAAGCGCTAATAAGAACTAATGGACCACATGGACAAGAAACACTAAATAAAGACATATGGCGTAGTCGTAGACCTCCTGGAGTTGGAAAGAACTGCAAAACATCCAACGCGTTTGAGATAGTAATAATAAGCTCTTCTTCAGGGATGCTGAGTGCGATGCAGGAGGAGATCATTTGCAGACAGGTAGATCAAACATATGAGCGCCCAGAATTGGGGAGAGTAAATCTTCACAGAAAGTCATAAAATATATTGTATAGTGTTCTGATTGTGTTGGGAGATATATATCCTAGAACTGGCTGGACCATACTATATCTGTAGAGGCTCGGCCGGAAAGCATAGATGAACAGCCAGGTTGCCACTTTGGAGTGTAGCCACTCGGGGTTGAACCAGGAGAGAGAAAAAAAGGATGGCCCAACTAAAAATGTCTGGAATGTAGACACGGTCTATAGAAGTGCGTTTGGCTCAAGCCCACAAAGGGCAGGTTCCCACCATCCATATGGGTTTGAGGAGAGGAAGGAGAGGGCCTGGACAGGGGCTAGGCTACAAGCCAGCTAGGAGTGCTGAATTGTAAAGTGCAACATATCAGTTGCACAGCGGTATATGGTTCAGAGCAGGAAGGCTGCCCGCCAGCACTGTACATTAGCCTTTTATGACTGATACACACCTTGTCTTATACCTATCTACCCTCTTGCAGTTCCAGATGCACTAGAAAGATAGAAAGAAAAGAGGGCGCACGAGCCTTGTGCATTATCCCACGTGTTTATTTTGTATAAAAAGTATGAAAACTATCCGCAAGCATGAAGATACACTTAAACAGGCCACTTGTTCGTGGCTATACAGTCCTGGAATCCGCTATCTCCAGATTGCAGGGGGGACCACACAGAAGCCCCTACTGGCTGACACTTTTCGAAGGTATACTGTCTTCTCAGCCCCAGCCAGAGCGCTCTGTAGAAGAAGGTATACCTTTGAAATGTGCAGAAAGTAGGGGCCCTTGTGTGGTCCCCCCTGTTATCTGGAGATAGCCGATTTCAGGACTCTATAGCCATGGACAAGTGGCCTATTTAACCACTTGCCTACTGGCCACTTCTACCCCCTTCCTGCCCAGGCCAATTTTCAGCTTTTAGCGCTGTCACACTTTGAATGACAATTGCGTGGTCATGCAACACTGTACTCATATGACATTTTTTCCCACAAATAGATAATTCTTTTGGTGGGATTTAATCTCCACTAAGTTTTTTTTTTTGCCAAATAAAGACTGCAAAATTTTACAACAAACTACAAAAAAGTTTCAAAATTTTCGAACAGGTAATTGTTCTCCTTCACTGATGTGTGCTGATGAGGCTGCACTGATAGGTGACACTGATGAGAAAGCACTGATTGGCAGCACTGGTGGGCACTGTTGGGACTCCATCAGTGCCCTGATTATCAATTTAGATGTCCCTTTTAGCAAAGCCAGTTATCAGCTCTCTTCTCATGCTGTCAGAATGAGGAAAGGAGTGCCAATAACCGGCTTCTGTTGACATTCGTGATCAGTCATGATCCGCCGTGATTGGACACAGCTGAACATGTGGTAAAGAGCCTCTGATTGGCTCTTTACCTCAATATGTCATCAGCAGTGTTCTCCGGCAGCGGGTACAATCATATGACTTCCCAGAACTAGCCGGCCGTGCTGTAGCCATCAGTTTTTATACTTTTTATACAAAATAATGTGGGATAATTCACTAGGCTGGTGCGCCCTCTTTTATTTCTAGTGACAGTGAAGACACCCCCAGTCCTAGAGGGCAGCAAGGCCAAATACAATATCCCTTGAGAAGTGGATCATCCCTCATATGGGTACTTGGGTACTATACTTATGCGCAAAAGTATTTCTTCTGCAGTCACTTAGATGCACCCTCTTGTGTCTCTATACCTGCTAACTATGCTCAAGTCAACCATAAATCGGTAGAATGTGGCATGGTATACCCTTCCTTTTTCTTTGGACAGAAAGATTTGAATGCTCATTGAGTCTAGGTGAGGTTTAAAGTAGCATTTTATCTCTCCTGTAGGGTTCCTCCCTGCTGTATTACCGGTCTCGTTTGCTTCCCTTTGCCAGTCATGCGGCCACCCCTTTTCCAAACTTCATTGTGGGCAATGGATTTTTTTTTAGATAAGGTAAATGGCAGCTGATAACACTCAAACAATTCTAATGTCTTCCGTCTTTATTGAACGCACATATTAAACATTCACAATGCTGCAGAGAAAAAGTAAGTGAACCCTATGAGTTGTTAGCTGATCAAATCTCCTTTGGCAGCAGTGACTTCAAGCAAGCACTTTCCGTAGCTCTGGATCAGATCTGCACAATGTTCAGAAGGAACTTTCGACCATTCCTCTTTACATTACGGCTTCAGCTCAGAAACATTTGTAGGATGCGCGATGTGAACAGCTCTCTTGAGGTTATTATACAGTATCTCTATGAGGTTAAGGTCTGGGCTCTGACTGGGCCCCTCCAAAAAGTGCCTTTTCTTTTTTATGAATCTAGTCTGTGGTGGATTTACTTTGATGCTTAGGGTCATTGTCCTGCCCAACTTCTACTAAGCTTCAGCTGGCAGACAGCCACCCTGACATTATCCTGTAGGATATTTTGGTAAACTTGTGAATTCACTTACCCCTCGATGATGGCAAGTGGCCCAGGCCCTAGGGCGGTGAAGCATCACTTACCCCTCGATGATGGCAAGTGGTCCAGGCCCTAGGGCGGTGAAGCATCACTTACCCCTCGATGATGGCAAGTGGCCCAGGCCCTAGGGCGGTGAAGAATCACTTACCCCTCGATGATGGCAAGTGGTCCAGGCCCTAGGGCGGTGAAGCATCACTTACCCCTCGATGATGGCAAGTGGTCCAGGCCCTAGGGCAGTGAAGCATCACTTACCCCTCGATGATGGCAAGTGGCCCTGGCCCTAGGGCAGTGAAGCATCACTTACCCCTCAATGATGGCAAGTGGTCCAGGCCCTAGGGCAGTGAAGCATCACTTACCCCTCAATGATGGCAAGTGGTCCAGGCCCAAGGGCAGTGAAGCAAGCCCAAATCATGATGTTCCCTCCACTGGTGGGATGATATTTCGATGTTGGCAAGCTGTGCCCTTTTTCCACCAAACATACTGCTAAGTATTTTTCCTTAAATCAACTTTTGTTTTATCGGTCCACAAAACTTTTTTCCAGTAGCACTGCAGTTTGTCAAGGCACACTTTGGCAAGCTTCAGACGCGCAGCAATGTCTTTTTTTTTTTTTTTTGGGGAGCAGTGGCTTCCTCCGCAGTGTTCTGCCATGGACTCCCTGCCTGTTCAAAGACTTACACAATAGACCAGGGATGCTTGCTAGTACCAGTGATGTCTTCAAGCCTTCAGGTGTTATTCGTGGTTGTTTGTTACCTCAACGAGGATTCTGCATTGTACCTTGGAAGTACTCCTGCCTGGGCACCCACTTCTAGAAAGAGTTATGCCCCGTATACACGATCCGAAAATTGGACAACAGATTGTCCGTTTTCTTTTGCATGCTAATCTCAGATCGAATCGGAAGAGTGTACTAAAGTCACAAAAATTCTCGTACGACAGAATAAAAAAATCGGAACTGTACTGATTAAATGAAAATCGTTCGATCTGGTATACAAGAAATTTTTTTGTGTTTGTCCGATCTAATAATATAGGATGAACTGTCATGATCGGCTCTTGAAAGCTCTGTACTAACGATCCGATTATCGTACTATCGCTTCGAAAGCGGGATTTTTTTTCCCGATTTTCAGATCGTGTGTACGGGCCATAACCACAGTACTAAACTGACTCTATTTATAAGCAATTTGTCTGTCACCTGATGGTCTAAACACATTGATATATTTCTTTGTATCCCTTTCCAGACTTTTGAAAATCCACTATTCTTGATCGTATGTCTTCAGATAGCTCCTTTTTGCGTGGCATGGTTCACATCAGCTGATAATTTTCATGAACAGCAATCTTAAAATGTTTGAGTGTCTTTTATCTATTTATTTATTACAGGTACTTGTATAGCTCCATCCAATTTACTCAGCGCTTTACATATATTTTGTTCATTGACATCAGTCCCTACCCTCAAGTAGCTTACTAAGGTCACTAACTCACATTCATACCGACATATACTGGGGTCAATTTAGACAGGAGCCAATTAACATCCCAGCATGTCTTTGGACTGTGGGAGGAAACCGGAGTTCCCGGAGGAAACCCACACAGGCACAGGAAGGAAGTTATCAAAGTATCTCTAAACCACACCTCTAAAATCATTTCAATATTTGGACTCCAGGTTTGCAAACTACTGACTCCAATTAGCTTTTGTTGAAGTATTTAGTCTGTGCTTTTTCCACTAACCCTGTGAATGTTTAATGGGTGTGTTCAATAAAGACATGAGAAATTAGAACGGCTTGTGTGCACATTGTGCTTGTCTATTGCTGTGACTTAGATGTGGATCAGATCACATTTTATGGCAGAAAACCAGTTAATTCCAAGCTGTTCACATACATTTTCTTGCCAATAGACAGATAAATATATACTATCTTGTCAGAAGTATTGGAACATCTGCCTTTACACGCACATTAACTTTAATGGCATCCCAGTCTTAGTCCATAGGGTTCAATATTGAGTTGGCCCACCCTTTGCCGCTATAAAAGCTTCAACTCTTCTGGGAAGGCTGTCCACAAGGCTTAGGAGTGTCTATGGGAATGTTTGACCATTCTTCCAGAAGCGCATTTGTGAGGTCAGGCCCAGATGTTGGATGAGAAGGCCTGACTCACGGTCTCTGCTCTAATTCATTCCAAAGGTGTTCTATTGGGTTGAGGTCAGGACTCTGTGCAGGCCAGTCAAGTTCCTCCACCCCAAACTCGCTCATCCATGTCTTTATGGACCTTGCTTTGTGCACTGGTGTGCAGTCATGTTGGAACAGGAAGGGGCCATCCCCAAACTGTTCCCACAAAGTTGGGAGCATGAAATTGTCCAAAATATCTTGGTATGCCGACATGTTAAGAGTTCCCTTCACTGGAACTAAGGGGCCAAGCCCAACCCCTGAAAAACAACCCCACGCCATAATCCCCCCTCCACCAAGTGATTTGGACCAGTGCACAAAGCAAGGTCCATAAAGACATGGATGAGCGAGTTTGGGGTGGAGGAACTTCACCGGCCTGCACAGAGCCCTGACCTCAACCCAAAAGAACACCTTTGGGATGAATTCAAGTGAAGACTACGAGCCAGGCCTTGTCATCTAACATCAGTGCCTGACCTCACAAATGTAAGAATGGTCAAACATTCCCATAGACACTCCTAAACCTTGTGGACAGCCTTCCCGGAGGAGTTGAAGCTGTTGTAGCTGCAAAGGGTGGGCCAACTCAATATTGAACCCTATGGACTAAGTCTGGGATGTCATTAAAGTTCATGTGCGTGTAAAGGAAGGTGGCCCAATACTTTTGACAATATAGTGTGTGTGTGTATAAATTATTATTATTTCAGGTACTTATACAGCGCTGTCAATTTACGCAGTGCTTTACATATATAT
The DNA here is from genome assembly GCA_018402905.1 of Glandirana rugosa. Lineage (NCBI taxonomy): Eukaryota > Metazoa > Chordata > Amphibia > Anura > Ranidae > Glandirana > Glandirana rugosa. The sequence goes on from BLSH010523653.1 coordinate 1,323,946, forward strand.
TGTGCATTCACATCAGTCCCTACCCTCAAGGAGCTTACAATCTAAGGTCCCTAACTCACATTCATACATATACTATATATATATATATATATATATATATATATATATATATATATATACACACACACACACACCGGTATATAGAATGTGTAACAATTATCACATAATATCACAATAAATGAAATCCTAATTTAAGAAAAAAAAATTATAAAACCATAAATCACAAAGCCGTACAGATTGTTTAGGATTTATAAGCACATACACAGCCGATGTAACAAAGTGACATACTGCATAAAATAATGTGCTGTTACCCACAACTACTCAGTTTCTGCCTCCAGAGCGTGCCATGTGTCTAGAGTCCAATCTTTCACATCTTCTATTGCCCCATTACTAACGGAGGTGTTTTACATTCCAAAAAAGCAGTACAGTAAGTGGAAGGGGGTGTGTGGTGTATGAGGGTCATACTGTACAAGGACGCTGTGAGCCCAGGCCAGCCATAATTATGCTGGATGTCCTATATGCCAGACCAGCACTGGATCTCATAATGGGGAGTCTGTAGGGGACCACTTTGGATATAAGGTAAGTATTGCAACAAAAGCTGCATTTTTATTTAACATGGTATGCAAAGTATTCTTTTATTTTATGTGAAAGGAGGAGTTGGACTATAAAATGTGATTGGCTTCTTTGCATGACATCATTGCTCCTTGGGCATGGCCTTATTCAATCAGCTCATAACGGTAGTAAAATAACCATCCTATTGGCGCAATACACCATGTAACAAAGTTTCAGAAATAAAGCACAAAAGACAAGTGTCAGGATGCCATGTAACCTCCCAGCAATTTTGCAGAATTGTACACTTTATTCACCTGACAAGTTCTCTTTAAGCAAAGGCCTGTAAGTAAGAATGACAGACAATTCTGTGTTGCAGGTGACAGTTTGCCTAAATGAAATGTCGGTGCGTAGGTGAGAATTTATACAGCGGTATCAGATTCTGCCCTTGAGTCCTGTCCTTGCTCCCTGCCTGCTGTCTGCTTAATAAGCAGCTCCATTCACCTGCTATGTTTTACAAAATGCACCGTTTGCACTGGAAACCATCACAGCTCCACATATAAAACTTTATAAGTCACACCAGCAAGAGAAAAAAGGAAAGAAAAGAAACAAGAGGAGGTAAAATGCTGGAGGAGGCAAAATAAGCCGGACATTCTGGGTTGATGTGCAGCAAATAAATCAAATGAGGTTTTTCACGGGCTGCTAAGTCTTGCTTTAAATCCTAATTGCTCACCAGTTCCTAGATACATAATTACCTGCGCTTCTGGATTGATCAGAAATGCTGTACTTAGCATGATAAATCAATACTTCTATTTTTGTTTCTGCTGAACAAGCTCTCAATCTGGCAGACTAGGACTTTGAAAACATTCAGGAAAGTATAAAATAGATTAACAACTTAAAGTAAACCGACCATCAAAATAAGATCCTCCCGCTGCTCCCTTTAGACCAGGGGTAGGCAGCCTTTCAGAGGTGGAGATCTACCTGGAAAACATGGAGGAAATCAAAGATCCCCGGGGAAGGGGGGGGGGGCTTTAAAAAAAACAAAAAATATCAATCGCCCAATAAAAACACAGCATAGTGTCC
>BLSH010523653.1:1330265-1342174 GCA_018402905.1 Glandirana rugosa
CCCCCCCCCACCGCCGTATTACACATAGCCAGGATCTCCTGTTTACTCGGCATTCAGTCATACACAGTCCCACTTCCTGGATGGCTCATAGGATAGACATCACATGTCCCGGGATTGGACCGGTGTTCTGTCTATCATAGGAGCCACCCAGGAGGTGGGACTGTGTGTGACTGAGCGCTGAGTAAACAGGAGATCCCTCTATGTAATCCAGCAATGGCGAGGCTGCAGATGGGCACTAATCCGGCTACAATGATGGGCAATGTCAAGGCTGCAGATGGGCACTGATCGGGCTGCAATGATGCCCAATGTCAAAGCTGCAGACGGGCACTGATCCGGCTGCAATGATGCCCAATGTCAAAGCTGCAGACGGGCACTGATCCGGCTGCAATGATGCCCAATGTCAAGGCTGCAGATGGGCACTGATCAGGCTGCAATGATGGGCATTTGTGAGGCTGCAGATGGGCACGGATCGGGCTGCAATGATGCCCAATGTCAAAGCTGCAGACGGGCACTGATCCGGCTGCAATGATGCCCAATGTCAAGGCTGCAGATGGGCACTGATCAGGCTGCAATGATGGGCATTTGTGAGGCTGCAGATGGGCACTGATCAGGCTGCATTAATGGGCAATGGTGAGGCTGCAGATGGGCACTGATCAGGCTACAATGATGCCCAATGTCAGGGCTGCAGATGGGCACTGATCAGGCTGCAATGATGGGCAATGTCAAGGCTGCAGGTGGGCAATAATCAGGCTGCAATGATGGGTAATGTCAAGGCTGCAGATGGGCACTGATCAGGCTGCACTGATGGCCAATGTCAAGGCTGCAGATGGGCACTGATCAGGCTGCAATGATGCCCAATATCAAGGTTGCAGATGGGCATTGATCAGGCTGCAATGATTTGCATTTGTGAGGCTGCAGATGGGCACTGATCAGGCTGCCCCTAACATACCTACCCCTGACCCCCCAACCTACCCCTGACCTACCTAACCCACCCACCTTTGGTCCAGGGTGGGTGGCATTTCTTCTCTCTGCCAGGAATGACCATTGGCATGGTCTGAACTTTTGTTTGGACCAAGCCTGGGACCATACATCTGAAGCCTGATGCTTGTACAGCCGGTGTTAGAATACTCTATATGCCAGTATAGGCCAATACTGTGCTGGCTTGTCAAATGCAGACCATTAAGATCCGCACAGTAGGTGAGATTATTTATCAAGAAGGTGGTGGCTGCAATCCACTCAGTGATGACATCGATGTCGTGCAATAGAGTTCAAGGTTAAACAAACAAAAGATTATGACGAAGAGAATTGTCATCATGGCGTTCACCATTCTAGTGTAGAACATGGGTCGGCTGCTGATATTGAGCTTAAACAGCAATGTAGCCAGCCAGATGGTGTGTATTGTCGCTCCTACAAAGGATAGGACTGTCCCGATCCTATGTGGTACTGGACTGGTATTCAATGGGTATGCGCCAACCATCAATGTTCCAACGCAGCTGATCCATCCGATCGCCAAGATGGTGTTCTGGGCCCAGGTGTGGCGATTTCCTGAGCGTATGGAGAGGTGTTGGTACATATAGTACATGATGAGGGCATCAACAGCAGCGGCAGCTGCTAGGACACCAAAGAAAATGGACTTCTCTGGTTCCAAGCATCCAGTGTTGCTTATATACAATACATAGGTGTCATAATGATGATTTTCAACAGTGAGGACAAATGTTGTTATTAATCCCCCACAGACCAAAATGGCCCAAATAATTGGCACAAAAACAAACTGTTCATTTTCCAATGATAATAAAGCCGATAAAATCAACACAACGTGGAGCTGATCAATCTGTGTGCTTTCACTCGCTCTACAACTGTACAATGTGGCTGGCAACTGCCAGTGCTGTGATTTTGAAAAACAATCCCCGCCCACTCACTGTGAGGTCATAGCGGGCGGGGCTTAGCATGCACAGACCTGTAACCTTTTTTTTTTCAAACTTGTTTAACAAATGCATTTGAGCAACAAATACCCAGACTGGGTTTTAATATAGGAGAATGTATCTGTGAATAAGTATCTACAGCTTGGTTAAAAAATATGAATAACTTGATAAAAAAAATAATATGTTTTAGCAAGGAACAAACATTCCACAATATTAAATGTGCTACCAAAATGAATGTGTAGTGTAAGAATAATGGAAAGCTGTTTTATTTTTGCAAACTAAGTACATTAATGCTATATTGGTACATGCTTGCTTACTGGGCACTTAAACCCCCTTTCTGCCCAGGCTACTTTTCAGCTTTCAACACTGTTGCTGTTTCAATGACAATTGTGCGGTCATGCAACACTGGATCCACATTACATTTTTACCATTTTTCAACGGAGGCCATTTCTTCACTGCGCATGTGCCAACATGACGTTGACACGTGTAAAATACTGCATATCTCCTGACCCGTGCAGGTTTGAGAGATATGCAGGGCACCTACAGGTAAGCCTTATTCTAGGCTTACCTGTAGGTTAAAGTGGTTTTCACAGGTTGACAACCACTTTAAACCCCCTTCCTGCCCAGACCACTTTTCAGCTTTCAGCGCTGTTGCTGTTTCAATGACAATTGCGCGGTCATGCAACACTGGATCCGCATTACATTTTTATCATTTTTTCACACAAATAGAGCTTTCTTTTGGGCAATGGTGAGGCTGCAGATGGGCACTGATCAGGCTGCATTAATGGGCAATGGTGAGGCTGCAGATGGGTACTGATCAGGCTGCATTAATGGGCAATGGAGAGGCTGCAGATAGGCACTGATCAGGCTGCATTAATGGGCAATGGAGAGGCTGCAGATGGGCACTGATCAGGCTGCATTAATGGACAATGGTGAGGCTGCAGATGGGTACTGATCAGGCTGCATTAATGGGCAATGGCGAGGCTGCAGAAATGCACTGATCGGGATGCCATAATAGGCAATGGTGAGGCTGCACAGGGGCCCTGGCCCTTATTTTGCTTCAAAGTTCTTCATTTAAAATTGAAGGTTTTTTCCTGAAACTTCCCCTTTAAAATTAAGGTGCATGTTATACGCTGATAAATACCATATTGTCTTTTTTTTTTTTTTATGTTCTACACTCTTATGTATGGAAAATGGTGGACAAGCAGGTATAGCCAGTCTGGCAGGATGTCACAGGACAAGAAATGAAGAAAAATCTTCAAAGTAGGGACACAGACACAAGAACACCTGCAGATATCCTAACCTTTACACTTTCTATTAAAAATAAACCCCTGGGTGGGGTTGGATTGAGGATATATCTCCCAGGGAGAGACACAGACAGCAATAAATCCCTGACAGAAGGTCTAACCCTTCCACAGTCTATCCAAAGCTAAAGGAAAAAAAAAAGGTTTGGCTGAGTTGGACTTAAGGAGACCCTGTCTCATGGAAAAGAAATAAATACATGCATTTTTAAAAGGCAGCCTATAAAATAAGGTGATTTATGCTTTCCTTTCCAGAGAGCTCTTGAAGAGCTTCAGACGCCGCTGCTTGCAGTCATTCCTGGATGTGTCAGATAACATATCCCCTGCTGGGTCTAGATGGAAATAGTCGTAAGGTTTCTACTCTAGCAGAGACGGCCGCGGATCAATTTATTAAACAGCCAAAGGAACTTTAACCACTTGACCTCTGGAAGATTTACCTACCCCCCCCCCCCCCCCTCATGACCAGGCAATTTTTTGCGATACGGCACTTCAATGCTTCATGCACACAGGACATGCAAAAAGTCCAAAAAAACGTCAGTAGTTTATCAGTGATTTTTTCAGCTCTTACCAGCGTTAAATTGCCACCGTTTTTGCGCTGGGTTTTTTTCATTTTTAAAGGGCCAGCGTTTTTTTTTTCCAATTGATCTAAAACGTCCAAAAACGCTGGGGATCGCCGTTTTTGAGCTTTTGAATGTTTTTACAGCTGAAAAACGTCTCTCAGAACCCTCTGGTCTTGGGTTTTTTTACAGCTCAAAAACATCACTGCTAAAAACAGTTGATAACAGCCTATGTGTGCATGAACACATAGGATAACATGATGGAGGGTTTATTGACTGTAGAAAAAACGTCTGCAGCTAAAAACAGCTGCTGTAAAACAGTCAAAAAATGTCCTGTGTGCATAAGGCCTAACTGACAATTGCGCGGTCGTGCGACGCTGTACCCAAATAAAACGTATGCCCTTATTTTCCCACAAATAGGGCTTTCTTTTAGTGGTATTTGATCACTGCTGTGTTTTTTTAATATTTTGCGTTGTAAACAAAAAAAGGTCGACAATTTTGGCGAAAAAACATTCTGCTATAAAACATATCCAATAAAAAAATTGAAAAAAAAAATAATTTCTTCATCAATTTAGGCCAATGTTTATTCTGCTACGTTTTTGGTAAAAAAAAAAAAAAAAAAGTCACAATAAGCGTATATTGATTGATTGGTTTGCACAAAAGTTAGTGTCTACAAACTATGGGATATTTTTATTTATTTATTTTTTTTTTACTAGTAATGGTGGCAATCTACTACGGGAAGACATGGATCCTAGTACATGGTTTGCAGAGACTCAGAATCCATGCCTTCCCTTCTGTCAGAATGGCAATCTGCCTTGTTTAGATAGGCAGATTGCCGTTTTGCCTTTCTGCTCGATAATCTATGGGTGCTGGTGGACATTGAGTCCACGGTACCCGCCACTGGGCTCCTGCTGTGTGTAATCACAGCGGGAGCGAGCTGGTGAAGGTGCGCATTCCCAACCCCCTACTCGGAAGTGCAGGATCACGTGTGTGTATATATATATATATATATATATATATATATATATATATATATATATATATATATATGATCCTGTGCACAGCGGCCGTCCTGTAGCAGTAAAACTGCTATAGGGCGGTCGGCAAGTGGTTAAGATACCTACCCTTTCTAACCTCTGTAAAAAAAGATGTGAATACTTCCTTTATTTCAGTCTGCTCCAGGCTGGTCATGTGATCCCCTGTGTCAAGGAGCAATAGGGTGCAGTAGAGAGGAGGGAGCATTCAGCAACTGCAGTGACTTCTAGGAAAGGTGACAAACCATAGCCTTTCATGTCCCAGCTGTTATTGATGCTTCCTCCTCCTCCCTGCAGCCGACGCTCTCTGACGCAGGTCAGTTGGAGGTGCAGGATCACGTGACCAGGGTGGACTAAAATATGCATGTATACACATATTTTTTTACACAAGGTAGAAAGAATAGTTAGCAGGGGGTGGGAGGGAACATTTTTTTTTAGCATAGTTAGTGTTAAAGTGGTTCTAAAGGCTGAAGGTTTTTTACCTTTATGCATTCTATGCATAAAGGTAAAAAACCTTCAGTGTACAGCAGTCCCCCCCACTTACTTACCTGAGCACGATCTCGGTCAAGCAATGCGCACAAGAGCATTGGCTCTATCGGGTATCCCCTCCTCATTGGCTCCCACTGCTGTCATTCAAAGCCAGTGATGAGTGAGCAGGGGACGGGGCCAAGCTGCGTTCTGTGTCTTATGGACATGCAGGGCACGCATTAGTTGCTTACTCTGGGGTCACTCGACAGGAGGGTGGGGCTAGGAGCAATGACAGAGGGACCTGAGAAGGATGGGAGTTGTTCTATGCCAAACCACTGCACAGAGCAGGTAAGTATGACAGTTTTTTTTTTAATTGTACCATTACAATCACTTTAAGCTGGAATTTCACTTTAAGTCCTGAGGAATGTTTCTTTTTTGATGCATCTTGTGATGAATGGTCCCTTCCAGAGATAAAAGGTATAACACAGCTTTCATCAGCAGATATGTCAAAGGCAGTCAAAGCCAAGATACACAGACTCTCTCATAGCTGAATGTCATTGACATAGCTGTAGATCAAATCAGTATCTGAGGAAGTGAGCATTCACCATGAAATGTGGTGCTGGTGTTTAAATAAATATTTCCTTACCAAGAAAGAAACATGCTTTGGAATCTTTTGTCCTCATATCATATGGTTCCTTCAACTGAGTAATAAATTCATCCATAGGCACCTCTGCTTCAGATACTGAACAAGCAGAATGGGACATGCAGTCTTTCCTTGGCCATTAAACTACAACAACCCCACTCAACTTGCACTGCAGGGTAGGCAGTTTTGTTTTCCTGTAGAGCACCCTGGAAGCCCCAAACCCTGGAGCACTCCCTTGCTCACATCTCCTGTGGTTGGTTTTTAGTCTTACCCCTCCAGTGCATCATTATGGGCCTGTCAATCAGATGGGCAGCCATGCTAACCAAATGCAAGCTGCCAGATGCAGCAGTTCTTTGTAGTATTGAGAACTACCTCAATGCTGCAGGAGAAAGGAAGACGATCAGCACCTTTTTTTACAGGATGCCTTTGTCGTGTTTTGCTTTGCTTTTGTTGAGACAGAATCACTTCAAAATTTACAATACAAAAAAAAGTAACAGTTTTCTTGGGAAAAAAAAGACAGGTACATTTTAAAAGGAAGCAACCAGTACATAAATATATGGGAGCTGCTAATGCTGACTCATTTCTAAAGGTGCCAATCAGTGCTGTAGATAAGGGGGTGCCACCAGTATTTCTGTAGAGGGCCCAGGCCAGCAGGGGTGCCCAGGCTGCAGGGTGAATTAAATGTGGGCTGAGAGGGTGATCAGTGCGGTTTGGCCCGTGGGGGGTTACTAGTTATTGGAATCAATCCCCTGAATGACTCTCTCTGCAGCAGCTGAGAGCTGGCTTCTGCTCCTCTACCTACTGCTAGCTTTCAGTTGCTGCAGAGAGAGCCATACAGGGAAATGGTTCCAGTAATCCACCCCCCGCCGCATTGATACTATCTCTGTGCACCATGTTTCCCCCTGTTGCCCCCATCCCTGTAGTGCTTCTGGCAGCTGCAAGCATGCAATATGATCCTTCAGGTTAGAGAGTGGGGGAAGGTTCCAGTAAATATGGTGTATTTACCAGCCTCTTCCTTTGCTGAATGAAAACAATGAGTGATCGGTTTTGATAACTGAAGCATAGTAAACTGTGTTTATTGAGGGGGGGGGGGGTGAAGGATTGTCAGGTTGGCTGTATGGGGCCCTGTGGTTTCTAACAGGTGTCCTGGTGCCAATTCCAGGGCCATCATCCTCTCCCGGTGTCACTATCAAGACCCTAGACTAGTATGCACAATTCAGATGTTGTGACACTTCAATGACTGCAAAAAGCCCTGGAGCCCTCATATTCACAAACAAATCAGCAATGGCAGGTCCCATATTTATACTCAGCTTCACTTAAGGTAGGAAATAATGATACGTCAGGTAAAACTTTGCTAAGCCGTTCAGCAGTACTTAGTGACCATTTCCTTGTTGAACAATAAAAAAACAAGTCCCCAATATGGCATAAACCAGAAAGCTTTCAGAGTAGTAAATCGTGTTGATTTTTGGCCAGTCCCAGTCTATAAATAATCAGCTTTGTGAAAGAATCAGCAGCAAATATACAGCAGGATTTGCAGCGACACCAGTGTGGAATATTCCTGAGCTTCAGTAGTACTTGTAATGGCGTCACAGGGCTCAGAAAATATGCTTCATATGCTTAATGCCATATGTCTTGAAGAAAATGAGCAGGATCAAAGCCCAGAGTCCAAGGATAAATCCTCCCGGAGGGTGCCATTCTTTTGCTTTAGGTTTCTGGAGGAGGAAAAGAAATATGATAAGAATAGATCATCAACAAATCAAGTTTGTATGCTACAGAAGAACAAGGTAACATGTGACACCAGCACAGAAAGGTCAATGGAGCTGCAACTTAAAGCCAACATCTGTCTCCATATGGTTCTCACAGATGAGTGATATTGGGATATTGAACAAGCAAAAGAGGTAGATATAAGTCCTACCCTGAGCAGTATACTACAACACTACCACACAAATTACACTGCAGGGCAGGCAGATGTCTGCACATAAAAGTTTCATTTTCCTGTAGACCAGAGATAAGCAATTAGTGGACCTCCAGCTGTTGCAAAACTACAAATCCCATCATGCCTCTGCCTCTGGGTGTCATGCTTGTGGCTATCAGAGTCTTGCTATGCATCAAATAATAGCCTTCTCCTGTGGCTGGTCTCTTGACCTCCCCTCTCCTATACCACCCTATGGGCCTGTCACTGTGATAAGCAACCGTGCAAGCTAAATACGAGCCGCCAGAAGCAGGAGGAGTTCTCTGTAGGCCTGAGGGACTGCCTCACAGTTGGAAGAGAAAGGGGAGGAAATGCACCCTGCACGTCACATGAATGGACCAAAGCCCAAAGGAAGAGGGGTAAGTATAAACTAAATGAAAAACAAATGGGGTGGTAGGGGAGAAGAAGTAGCGGGAATGTTAAAACTGGAATTGGCCCCACTCAAGCAAAAGCATTTTCTTTAGTTTTGAATAGAAAAGTGAAAATTTGGTGCCCCTGTGTTCCAATGTGGGAGATTTTTCCTCTTTGGGTCTTAACGTTTAAAAACCTACAGTTCCAGCCGTTCACAGCTCTACCCAAAACAAAATAAAAGGTTGTATCTGAAGTTGGACACCGATCCATTGAAGAGAAATAACCACAGGACATAGCAATGATATGAGGGTTGGCGGGAAGAACCCATGAGAAAAGCAGGAGACCAACACTCATTGAAGTGGTGGTTTCTCAGCAACACTCCAGGGGAATTTTTTTCAACAGAACAGAATTTGGCAGTGCAGCCATTTTTTTTCCCTTCAGGGAGAACTTTTTGACAAATCAATTTTAGTTTTCTGACGGGGTCACATTAAGTGAATCTGTGAAGATAGTGTTATGTGAGCCGCCATATGCCTGGAAGCTAGGTTTAGGATGACATACATCAAGCATGCAAATTTAAAGTAAGAAGGATAGCTACCATATAATTGTCCTCATGGGTCAACTTTTAGTTTCCAGGTATGTAACCTGCTGAGGCCAATACAAGGGGTTCCATTCTCCTTTTGCTTTATTTTATATTATAAATAATTCCAGAGATGCGAATTAAGCTGGGCAGAAAAAGAGCAAGAAACTACAGCAGAAAAATATAATCTAGAGAAAGGAGTTGTAGAAAGATGCGTCTTACCAAGATAAACCTGAAAGTAAAATAATTCTGGGTGGACTGATCCTCTATCCTAAAAGCTATTCTGTTTATTACGGGATTTCAGAATTGTGTATCCTGCCGGCAGTTTCATCCAACTGGACTGAGTTGCCCAATACCACATGGTCATAAGTATTTGAACAACCCTGAAGCGTATAAATGTTGGGTGAAGAGTGTCATAATTGCTTACAAATTTTATTTGGCCATTTCCAGATTTGAGGCAACAGTTTGGGGAAGAGCCTCTTCTATTCCCGCATGACTGTTCCTGTGCACAAAGATCCATAAAGCCATTGTTTGGCGAGTTTGGTGTAGAGGGTCTTGAAGTGGCCTGCACAGAGCCCTGACCTCAACCCTAATGCACATCTTTGTGATGAACTGTAACAATTGCATATCAGGTTGTGAGGTACTTGACCTCACAAATGCCATTTGGGCTGAATGGGCACAAATTTCCACAATCACACTCCAAAATGGAAGTGGTGGTTGAAGTTGAAATTGGATGTACAACAAACCCATATAGATGTGATGGGCATGTCTGGCCTTATAATGAATTGTAATATTCAGGGGATGTAGCACCTTAGGACCACGTGTAACAGCTGGTTATCTTAAACATAAAAGTCTTTATTTTTCTTTAAAAGGGCAAGTTCATCGGCGACCTAATGTCTTCTAGCGAGTGATCGCCAGCCTCTGGGTACTGAGGGACACCAGGGGGATGGGGAGGGGGTCCAGTGTAAGATTACCTTACAGATTTTCTGTAAAGGTGAACTTACACATTAACCAGTTCCTGACCGGCTCGCATACATTTACTGTTGCAGTGTGGCAGCATCCCGCGTATCGCCGCCTTTAAACGGCAGCTCGCGCATGCCTGCCGCACTCTGCAGGAGTGTGCCGGTGGCTCAGGCTGACCCGATGTCCGCTTGTGAGCCACGATTGCTTACCATAATTAGAGAAATGGGGAACCACCGATGTAAACATGGCGGATCCCCGCTCTGTCAGGCAGCATCTAAGAGATCTACTGATCCCTGTCACTGGGATCAGTTAGATCTCTTATGCCCTGACAGCCCAGCCCCCTCACAGTTAGAACACGCCTAGGGAACACAGTTAACCGCTAGATCCCCCCCCCAGGTTAACCCCTTCACTGCCAATAGCATTTATACAGTAATCAGTGGATATTTAAAATCTCTGATCGCTGTAAAATGTCATTGGTCCCAAAAAAAGTGTCAAAAATGTCCGACATGTCCGCCCCAATATCAAAGTCCCAATAAAAATCGCAATCGCCGCCATTACTAGTAAAAAAAAAAAAATATTGCAAAAACGCCAGAAATTCTCATGGATTGTAAATGCGGCAACTTTTGCGCAAACCAATCAATAAACGCAGATTGCATTTTTTTTTTATCAAAAATATAAGAAAGAATATAAATCGGCCAAAACTGATGAATAAATTCGTTTTTTATATTTTTTTTGGATTTGTATTTTAGCAAAAAGTAAGAAATATTGTTTTTTTTTAAAAAAATTGTCGCTCTTTTTTTGTTTATAGCGGTGATCAGAAATTAAGCAGAGGTGATCGAAAGAAAGCTCTATTTGTGGGAAAAAAAGGACGCAAATTTAATTTGGGTACAACGTCGCACGACCGCGCAAATTGTCAGTTAAAGCGACGCAGTGCTGAATCACAAAAAGTGCTCTGGTCCTAACATGGGAAATCCTTCCGGGGCTGAAGTGGTTAAGCAAACACAAAAGAACTTCCAACAGCAAAACAAACTTCCGAAAATGGCAACACAAAAAGTCTGCTTATCTTCAGCACAAATCAAACTATTAAATAAGCAAAAGTTCAGGAAGGTTTCACCCAGGGTTAGCAGCGTCCAGCTTCAGACGTTTTGTAGCACACATGCAACACAGAGCCAGGTCTCCTCTCCACTCCACCACACCTAATACTAGAGGCTTCCTGCTTTACGTGCGGCTTCCTGGAGGCTGTTTAACCCTGTAGGGACTGGAGTTCCCATAGTCAGGAGTGGAGGTTCTCTTCCCAGCCGAATGTCACTCCGAACCTCCAAAATTCTGGGTCCCACATACATCTTTACTAATACCGAGAGGACTGCGAGTCAGTCCTCTCTTTTACATGACTACACCGGAATTCCTCACCCATCACAGGTTAGACCGCTGAGTACCTACACATTTTGCTAAAAGGGATCATAACCCAAATATTGGTGCCACATAGCACCCCTCCTTAGCGTCCTGTACAATCTGTTCAAAAATGACTCTTCATAAGACAAAGTCCCGAGCAGCCCATTCATCTCTCTGAAAAATATTCTGGAGACCAGTCATTAGATTTATTCAATTTAACCACTTGCCGACCGCCGATCGGAGATTGACGGCGGCAAAGTGGCTCTGTAACGCAAAACGCCGTCATACGACGGCGGCTGCGATACAGAGATACTGTGAGCGCGCGCGCGCGCTCACTGTGTTCGGGGGGGGGGCCAGGGAGCGGGTGCGGCGGCTTCGATTGCCGCCGGCCACCCGCGATGCCCCCCCCCGGAGCGAAAGAACGGAGGTCCGTGTAAGTAAACACGGACCTCCGCTCTGTGTGAGGGGGAAGGGAAGTGATCACAGCCTTCCTGTACACGAAGGCTGTGACCACTTCCCTTCCCCAGCTAGGCAAGTCCCCCTACAGTAAGAACACGCCCAGGGAACACAGTTAACCCTTAGAGCGCCCCCTGCAGGTTAACCCCTTCACTGTCAATGGCATTTACACAGTAATCAGTGCATTTTTATAGCACTGATCGCTGTATAAATGCCAATGGTCCCAAAAAAGTGTCAAAATGGTCCGACATGTCCGCCGCAATATCGCAGTAC
>BLSH010523653.1:1342514-1353926 GCA_018402905.1 Glandirana rugosa
ATAAGTGTACTCTCCACCTCTCCTCGGGTTGTCCCCGGTCGTGTGGGTCGTCAACCCTTACGGTTCCTGTATAGAGGTCTCGTCCCGTTATCTGAAAAAAAAAAAAAGGCAGACGCCCCAGGTACGAAGACAAAACATAAACACATACTTCCGAAGTATTCGATGGACACTAAGGAGGTCGGCTTAGTGGGTAATTGGTGAATTCCTGGCCTTCCTAAAGGTCGAAATCCTGGCCTCGGGAAAAACGCTAAGCCGCGACGCAGCGAAATTGACTGTTAACGCGCCAGCACGCCGCAACATGGGTTTGCTTTACAACGCCGCACGACCGCGCAATTGTCAGTTAAAGCGACGCAGCGCCGAATCGCAAAAAGGGCTCCGGTCCTAAAGCTGGAAATCCTTCCGGTCCTTAAGTGGTTAATGGGTGATTCGGCTGGAGGAATCACAGGTAGCTTATGAAGCCTTCATACACAAATACAAAACAGAAGCATGGACCCCGCAGACGGAAAAAAAAAAAAAGTCTATTGCCCTGCTCTGGAGATATGTCCTTGGCATTCCCAACTGCTGGGTGTGCTGGCCCCTGTTGGGCTCCTCTCCACCTCTCATGTGAATAGAAAGAAAGCCCCACTCCAAATCTCTCAGTCGCTGTATACTTTAGGCCAGTGTTTCTCAACCAGGGTTCCGTGGAACCCTAGGGTTCCTCCAGAGGTTGCTAGGAGTTCCTTGAGCAATGGTCAATTTCTACCTCTCAGATAAATTCCCACTGACACCATTGATCTTAGGGGGGAATTCTTCCCAATGACCACAAGTGTAAGAAGCATTCTTCCCATTGACCATCACACTAATGTATCATGAGTTGTAGATTTTTAATTTTTAGCAGGGGTTCCCTGAGACCGGAGAACTATTTCAAGGGTTCCTCGGTGTTGAAAAGGTTGAGAAAGGCTGCTTTAGGCTATCAATGAAAGTATGCAGCGGCTGAGAGATTTGGAGTGCATCCTTTTTATTCTGGTTCTTGTGTTACTGAGAAGAATGGGTCCACTTAACCTTGAAAACCTTTCTGCAATTACCAATTAAACCATGGAAAAATGTTTATTTACTGAAATTTCCTGTTATCTAATGTACTGATGGGAGTGCGGAGAAAAAATTATACCTCTGAGCAGAATGAAATATGTGAAAGATTAAATATCATCATTTCAGTTCTGCAGAAACAATCTTTTTTTGACATGACACAACGTAAAATGAAAAGTTTTGACAGATTAATGATTTTCTATGGCAGGAAGAAAGGTCTGATGACACAAATTCCTCCGGTCAGCGAGCACATATCTGAAGTGAAAAAATCTTATTTAAAAAATGCAGGTACCCCCAATAAATGTAAGAATGGGAAGTGTTGTAGGCCCTGTTGCTCTCAGAGGAACAATGTTTGGTCAGAAAAATTCATCCCAGCCATTTAGCTTTCTCATGACGCAAGGTTTGTGGAGGGGCAACAAAAGTATAAGTGCCTTTTCAATAAGAATGAAAAGTCTGCTGACTAATATGGGGGGACCTTCTTCCATACTTCTATGGAACGGGTTTTTCAAGAATAAATGTCCTTTACATTTTGTGCTCCTTTGGGTTCAACCTAGCATGTATATTAGGTCGTCGTTGTGCAGAGACGATATCTTGGGAGATTTGGGCTCCTCAGTGTTCCCAGGATCCCAGGAAAGAGTCCATTGTCACATTAGCTTAAAGTTTTACTAAACCCCAAAAAGTTAAATTAGTCTGTATATGCAGTAAAGCATGCTTGTTATACTGACAGTGGAACCTAAGGTGTTAACCCTGCGTATTGCGTAAAAAGGCTGTTTGATCGTGTCTTCTCTGATCCTACCCTTCTTCCACTGTCCCCAATCCATCTTCTGATAGTACAGAGCCTTAGGGGCACTCTGCACATGCTCAGTTTGGTGCGTATCGCTACAGAGGTTCTGTTTCTTAGGAGGGTACATGTGATCAGCACTGTCAAGGCAGAGGGTCAGGGGTCATGCAGCCTCATAGGACAGTCAGAGTAGTATGAAAACTACTCCTACAAGCTTTAACCAGACACTGATAGAAGTCGCAAGCCTGCTATATACTGCTGATGAGAAAATGTATTTAGCAGTTTATATTTACAACAAAAAATTACATTTCCAGGTTCTGTGTACTGTGGGAGACCAGATATAATGAATGCAGGGTCTTGGGTTTAGTAACGCTTTAAGCATGCTCACTATTGTACACTAAGGTGTAAGGGGAGAGTATTTTTATTTTCCTGTATTTTTTTTTTTTATAGTAAGCCCCTATTTTTATTGGTTGGGTAGAGATGGGAAGGCCTGGAAAAACACCGTTTTTTTCTGTTATGTTTCAAAGCCGTTTTTTTATCCCTGGCAAAATTGAAAAAAAAGAAAAGAAAAAAAAAAGAGTGTGGAATATGTTCATTTATAACAATAATTAATATATCTATGACATGGTATCCAAACCATATAACACGAAGGCCTTAATGAAAGATTTCTGAGACTTTATGTAAAGTCTGAAATTATTGCAAGTCCTCTCAGCTGAAGAGAAGCACATCCTGGAATACAATCCAAGTAACACTGTACTTGTCAATTCAGTTCTCAAATCAGAAATATGCATTTCTGCCACTAGGGGGCACTGCAGGGGAAAGGCTCCAGTTTAGTTTGCTTGTGGGCTCCATCTTGTACCTCCTACAGTTGGGTGATTGATGAGATACAGTAGATGATAGTTTCTGTCCTCTCAGGCCTTAATGGACAGGGAAGAGAATAAATGTTTCTGACAAATTAGATGATCTTTTTTAACTTTTAAATGATTTCTAATAATATTCTTTACCAAATGCAAGAAGGATGAAAAACCCATCCTGGCATGCCAGAGGTGCCCTAAAGACATTAAAAATACTTTATGGAATGAAATGCTGAGGACCAGAATGAAAGTGCGAAGAGTTTTTCCCTACAGAGTTCTCATTCCAGAAACATATTCTGCTGCTTCTGGATCATCACAAAGTGTTTCTTCACCAGCAGCATCTTCAAGTAAGGAAGGGTTGCAAACCACAACCTACCAAATACACAATCCCTTCATTTGTATAGAAAATTACACCTGAAAATCAGGAGAACATTGATCAAGCTCTTCATAGAGCAATATATGTTTCTGGATCAGCATTGTCAATACTTGTAAATGGAGGAAGCTTTTACATTAGTATGAGGGAAAGGGGGGTGGTAAACATGTATAGGTGAAATGTTCTTAAAATATACAGTCCTTATTTCATTCGTAATAAAAATTTAAAAACCAAATCTCGTTTATTTACTTAATAAGCTATACTTTTATTCCAACCATAATACTTTTATATACACTGCATTTCACATTCATAGGGCAAAAAAAATACTCAATTTGTAAAACTACACCATATTGATTTTTTTTAAATTTTTCTGATAATTTTCTTTTCTGGAAAAACAGCCAAAAAAAAAAAAATTTTTTTTTTCAACAGCTTCAAAATTTCCGGAAAATGTTTCATCTCTAGTGATGGGGCTATAAAAGAAGCAGACTTTGCATGTTCATATAAGGCCCACTTCAAAATGGAACTAAACGTAAAAAGTGAAGATCTACTATGTTGTATGGAAATGTTAATTGTTTTTGTAATCTGGAATTCTTCCTGAAATACAGCAGTGCAATTCCTGGTAAATCAGTGTGCCTAGGCACTTCTATTCCTGTAGCCTCATAGCTGTATATTTGCAGTATGAGATCTAAGCCATTGCTGCCTCTAATGCCTAGGAGATTTTGAGTTAGATTTGGTGGCTAAAGTTCTCCTTCCTGGAGGCTCTGACACGAGGAAGCAAAAGCCTGCCTCTAGCAAGATGGCCTCCTCTACACAGAAACCATGCTACATAATGTTAGGTTATATGAAGTTGGGGTTTGTCTATTGTAGCAGGATCTGAGCTGAAAGTTCCCCACATATGAGTGCTGCTTGTTCACAGTAACCGTTTTCTGGATGCACATGGAAGGCATTCAAACTGCATAGTGTGCAATGGTTGGCAGATGTCATGACTACACAGAAGCACTGTTGAATTGCAGTCAGGCATCATTCCATGTCACTTTACAAGTACTTTCCCCCAAAAAGCACATCCACAAATGAAAAGCAAACACAGTTGAATATTCTGTTCACTTGAAACAATGCTAAAGTTTAACCACTTGCCGACGGCGACAAAGTGGCTCGATAACGCAAACCGCCGTCATACGACGGCAGCTGCGAGATCGCGCCACGCCTGTGTCCAGGGGGGGCCAGGGAGCGGGTGCAGCGGACTCGATCGATCCCCCCCCCCCCCCCGGAGTGAAAGAACGGAGGTCTGTGTAAGTAAACACGGACCTCCGTTCTGTGAGAGGGGGAAGGGCTGTGATCACAGCCTTCCTTTACATGGAAGCTGTGATCACTTCCCTTCCCCTGCTAGGGCAGTCCCCATACAGTAAGAACACACCCAGGGAACACAGTTAACCTTTAGAGCGCCCCTGCAGGTTAACCCCTTCACTGCCAATGGCATTTACACAGTAATCAGTGCATTTTTATAGCACTGATCGCTGTATAAATGCCAATGGTCCCAAAAAAGTGTCAAAATGGTCTGACATGTCCGCCCCAATATCGCAGTACCGCTAAAAATCGCAGATCGCCGCCATTACTTGTAAAAAAATAAATAAATAAAAACCCCACTTTTGCACGAACCAATTCATAAACACAGATTGCGATTTTTTTAATCACAAATATGTGGAAGAATATAAATCGGCCAAAACCGATGAAAAAAAATGTTTTTTTTGTATTTAAGAAATTTGGGTTTTTTTTGCAAAATTGTCGCTCTTCTTTTGTTTATAGCGACGATCAGAAATGACGCAGCGGTGATCAAATACCACCAAAAGAAAGCTCTATTTGTGGGAAAAAAAGGACGCAAATTTCGTTTGGGTACAACGTCGCATGACCGCGCAATTGTCAGTTAAAGCGACGCAGCGCCGAATCGCAAAAAGGGCTCTGGTCCTAAAGTGTGAAATCCTTCCGGGGCTGAAGTGGTTAAGTGACCTCCGTACTTCTTTAAATAAACGAAGTGCCATCATAAATGCAGCACAGACGCATCGACAGTTCTCTGACCCAGCTCTGCATTAGACCAAAAAAAGTCTTGTCTAAGTTCCAGTAATTAACCTACCACATCTGCTGACTGCAGGGCTGCTTTTAATCAATCTTTCTTATGCTGGACCGCAGACAAACTTTCACACTAAGTGCTACCTGACCCTTGTAAACAAATTACTTTCATTTGCAGTGAAATTGAAAGACATAATGCGGCAAGGATTGGCCTTGAAGGCTGTGCAGGTTTCTTGTACTACACCAAGTCATAGTAATCTGTATTACAATGTTTTCAAAAACAGAGATTATTGTGAAATGACAATACACATGCATGTATCTAGAGCAGTGGCCTGTTAAATGGAGCCGCAAGTGTGAACCCCGACATCACCAAAAGGTTGTACATGATGTTCAGTGGAAGCAATGCTACAGAAAAAACTGTCAGAGACTGAATATACTACAGCAGATGTCCCCAAACTTTCTAAGCAAAGGGCCAGTTTATTGTCCTTCAGACTTTAGGGAGGATGAAATGTGGCCAGGAGGCGCAGGAAATGCCCCAACATCCATTGACAGTGAGAGCAATGCCCCAGGGTAGGTGAGCAGAAAAAATGACCTGCCATCTTAAGTGGGAGGAATAATGCCGTTGTTCATGTCAGTAGGAGAAATCATTGGGAGGAATAGTGTCCCATTGTTGGTATCAGTGGGAGAAATTGTGCCTCATAATTGGCATCAGTGGAAGGAATAGTGTCTCTGGCGTAGGCCCCTTGCCCGCCGCTCGCTACTGTCACTTGCACACACAGAAGCCAGGCTTCTGTGTGTACAAGTGACAGCACTCCTCTACTTGTGGTTTACACACAACCCTCCCTACTCTGCCCCCCAGAAGACGGGACAAAGATGTGCACAGCCACTGCGCTCTCGATGCAGCAGCTCTTCCTGAAGCCTAAGCCACTACTGTAGGTTGTAGCTTCTCTGGTACTCTAGGTAGGGGAGAGAGGATTTGAGGGCGAGAGCCCTATACTGGAAGGGGATGGGGTTTGGGGGAAGAGCTCTGTACTTGGGAGGAAGTTAGGAAGATTTGGGGTAAATGGGTCTATGGGATATGCACTCCTGGACCCTGCACTCTGTGCGTGGCCCACTCCTGGACCCTGCACTCTGTGCGTGGCCCACTCCTGCACCCTGCACTCTGTGCACGGCACACTCCTGCACCCTGCACTCTGTGCACGGCGCACTCCTGCACCCTGCGCACTCCTGCACTCTGTGCATAGCGCACTCCTGGACCCAGCACTCTGTGCGTAGCGCACTCCTGAACCCAGAACTCTGTGCGTAGCGCACTCCTGAACCCAGCACTCTGTGCGTAGCGCACTCCTGAACCCAGCACTCTGTGCTTAGCGCACTCCTGAACCCAGCACTCTGTGCTTAGCGCACTCCTGAACCCAGCACACTGTGCGTAGCACAGAATTAGTGCCCCGTTGTTGGAATCAGTAGGAGGTATAGTATCCCAAGGGCCGGTTAGAGGAGAGCACTGTGCAACATCTGGACTGAGGGTCACTGTTCGGAAACCAATGCACTACAGTATATGGTCACAGACTATGGGGCATGCTACAGGAAATGGTCGAAGACAGCATGCATGCTACAGGCATGGATGGAGACTGGAACACATTATTAGAAACTGCTAGAGCTTATCGCCATTACATTTTCAAGTCAGCACACCCCTCAATCCTCTTAAAAAATTACAGAAAAATTGAAAAAAAGAATAGAATGCATAGAGAATAAGAAAGGATGAACAAAAAAGATAATTTACACGCAAAGACCCTCTGTCAAAAAATTCTTCAAGTTCCAGGGTCCTTGTGTCCCTCACACAAGAAATAGTCCCTTGTTTATATCTTGTATACATTAAATGGGCAAACGTTTATGGGCATTTCTCCAAAATTACTGGTGGACTGGTACAGCATACAAAGATTTTTAAGAGATTTGTGCACTTCCAACCTTGTTATGGCAGTTTGGGGATAGTTTTTTTTTATTCCAGCATGGCAGTGGGGAAACCTGCCTTAAATGTGCACTCACTCTTCCCTGATGACTGCAAGGTACCACATTGCAGGACATGCTGGGAGAATTAGCCCCATACAAACTGGGAAGCTTTAAGCAGATTCTGCCTGATTGACAGTCACAGGCTGTGAAAGAAGACGCTACATCAATAAATAATCACAGGCGAAGGAGCAGACACTTGGTATGAGGTGGCATCAGCTTTGCATTCTGCTACAATACAATAACCTGACCTTTAAAATGTAAAGTGATGCGATTGCTAAGTCGCCAGTGTTTTTTTGAACATCTAACATCTGCAGTGAGATCCCAGGCTGCCGGTCAGTTCCAATTCCTCTTCCCAAGACTGCCATCTACATCCTGCTTCTCCAAATCTGACAGCAGTAATTAAACACGTCTGCTAGTCAGTGCAGCCATCCAGCTACAGGGATGTGTGGAGGAGAACAAGAGCATTCAAAGAAATCTGGGCAACAAGTAAGGCCAATTACTGAGCTGCGAATGCCATCTATAACCAGAGAGTGCACTTGATTTGCCTTTAACCACTTCAATACCAGGCACTTTTAACCCCTTCCTGCCCAGGACAATTTTCAGCTTTCAGCACTGTCGCATTTTGAATGACAATTACGCGGTCATGCAACGCTGTACCCAAAGAACGTTTTTATAATAATTTTTTTTTAAAACAGATAGCGCTTTCTTTTGGTGGTATTTAATCACCACTGAGTTGTTGTTATTTTTTGCTAATTACCGCAAATAAAAAAAAAAAAAAAAGAAACTTTTGAAAAAAAAAGTTTGTTTTTTGTTTCGGTTATAAAATTATGTAATTTTTCTCCTTCATTGATGTGCATTAATGAGGCTGCACTGACGGGCACTGATGAGGCAGGACTAATATGCAGCACCGTTGGACACTGATAGGCAACACTGATGTGCAGCACTAATGGGCACTGATAGGTAACACTGATGTGCAGCACTGATAGGTGGCACTGATGGGCAGCCTTTATGGGCATGATAAGCGGCACTGACAGGCAGCATTGATGGGCATCGCTGATGCACTGATTATCAGCACAGACCCCCCCATGTCAGGAAAGCTGCTTAAGGGCTCTCCTTTACTCACATGATGTCAGCGTGAGAAGAGGAATGCCGATAACCAGCACTTCCTTTTTATACTGTGATCAGCTGTGATTGGACACAGCTGATCACATGGTAAAGAGCCTACATCATAGGCTCTTTATCTTGATGCGTTCTGTGTGAGCAACACACCGCACCACCGATCGCCATAATGCGCGCGTGAGCGGCATGTTGTGAAGGAAGTCAGATGACGTCCAGTCACGACATTTAAACCACCGCCCATCCGTCATTTTGCTATATGATGACGGCCGAGCGGGATGTGCATAAAGTGGGCTTGAACTCAAAAAGTGAAGATTTGCTATGTTATATGCAACATCTAGAAATGTTACCTGTGCCAACACATTACCCTGTAAAAAATACCCTTTCCTTATAGAAAAATAGCAGTGCCATTCCTGTACTATACTTTAGTCACATACCCAGGGCCATCTTTAATATTGATTAGACTCAGGGCAAACATTTTCTTGGGCTGGCCACAACTATTTACATATCGATGCCGGTTATTTACATGTAAACACAGGATCTGCAGGTGAGTCATCTGCACACAACAATAGGGCAGAGATGGGCAGCATTAGTAACAGCACTTCACACTTCGATATCTGGACACAGCACAGCACTAAAACTTCAAGGGACATGGGAATTTAAACCAGGATAGTTGGTAAGTATGAGGCAGCTGCCATGGAATCATGGGCAACAATGGTGCCATTACTATGCCCCAGCTCAAGGTCCACAAAGGCAAGGGTGGTGGAATCAGCAAAATGTGTAAAAGATAGTTCGTATGGGTTATTATTACAATATTTTACAAAATTGTCAATCTGCTCCATGGGTCCTTCCCAGATAATGACTGTGTCATCTATGTAGCGTCCAAAAAAAAACAATATTTGACGCAAAAGGATTGTTGCCAAATATAATGGGACTCCCAATAACCCATAGCCAGGTTTGCATATGAGGGAGCAAAATTGGCGCCCATCGCAGTGCCTTTCACCTGTAAATAAAAACCTTCCTCAAACTTAAAATAATTATGGGTAAGACAAAAATTTGTGGCCTCTATAATAAAGGCCACTTGTCTAGAATCGGTGAGGGGGTCTGTGGACAGAAAATGTTCTGTTGCCATGAGACCAAAATTATGCGGGATGGACGTGTATAATGAACTCACATCTAGTGAGAGCCAGATGTAACTGGATTCCCATGTGTAAGTAGATAGTGATTCCATGAGATGGCGACCATCCCTAATGTATGATTGTAGTCCATGGACCAAAGGCTGTAGAAAAAAGTCAATATATTGACTAAGGCCCGTGGTTATGCTGTTCATGGCTGCCACTATGGGTCTACCAGGCGGATTATTTAAATCTTTATGGATCTTTGGTAGATGGTAGAAGTATGGAATTTGATAGAAGGGTCTACATAAAAATGCCGCCTCAGGTTTTGATATAATCTTACCATCTACGCCAGATTTTACCAGGTCATTCAATTCCATCGCAAAGTCCTTGGTTGGATCTTTGGAAAGTAGGACGTATGTGTTGGTATCTCAGAGGAGCCTATTGGCTTCCTCTGTGTAATGCTCTCTATTCTGAATCACTATCCCGCCGCCCTTGTCAGCGGTTTTGATGACTATATCGTTGTTATGCATCAGCCTATCTAGGGATTTGATTTCAACAGGTGAGAGATTGTTTTGATGGGAGAAGGACTTACTGGGTGTTTCACATAATTTCAGCAGATCAGAATAGACTACTTGGTAAAAGGTTTCAAGATATGGGCCTTTTGCATTGGTCGGATAAAAAATGAACTTAGGTTTGAATTGTGAATGTACAATGGGAGGTGAGGTAGCTAGATGTTGTGTGAATAATGCCATATCTCCTTCTTCAATAGAAGGGGAATCAAGTAATTGGATAATGTCACCTTCATAGTCAAACAAGGATGAAGATAGATCAGATGAAAGGGAGTCCAATGTAGCTGAATCGGTGCTATTACTATCTCTATTGGACTTCATATTAAAGTATCTTTTAAGTGTAAGGTTGCGAATGTAGCGATTAAGATCCTTAAAAAGGGTGAACGAATTGGGCTGGTTGGTAGGGGCAAAATTAAGACCTTTGCAAAGAAGTGTGTGATCATGGTCATCAAGATGGTGAGTGGATAAGTTATAGATTTTTATAGTCTGCAGTGTTTTAGGTGGAACTCTACTAGATTTTCCTTGTCCTCCTCTACATCCTCTCTTGGGAGCTTTCTTTTTTTGGAATTGGAGTGGAGAAGAGGACGACTGAGGACTAAAACTAAAGGACTAAAATTATGGTTGTTGTTTGCTGGAATGGATAAACATGAATGGGAAAGTTCAGATGGGTGGGGGGGAAGAACCTACATTAACTGGATGAGGTCCTAGGGTGTGTAGACTAGGGACAAGAAGGGCCAATTCTTGATTATCAAAAGAACCAAAAACAGGGAGTCCAGCAGAGGGAAGACCTGCGGGGGTCCACTGGTAAATGAATTGGTGATGGCACGTGAAAAAAGCACTGGAGCAGAAACAGAGGTGGTAATAGACTTGGGACCAGCTCAGAGCAATGTTCCTGGCCTATTGTAATAGGTCTGGAGCTTAGTAATAAGCTGGTTTTTGGATATGTCATGTGTATCTTTGTGTGGTTGGCATTTCTTGGGGGGTCTGTAGCCTAGTTTGGTAGATGGTGTATTCTTTTGGTCATAAATGGTGTCCACAAGTTTGGTCTGGGACCTATTCCGTCTAGATGTATGAACCACAGGCTTGGGTCTCAAATGGGGTGTGTGGGGAACCCCAGAACCCTGAAACCGTGAGGAAGGGCGGGGCTGCGGAATGGACAAAGACATTAAGCTAGGGAGGTTGGAGGGGCAAGAGGTGTCTCTATTTAGTCTCCCAGACAATGTAGATAGATGTTTTTTACTCCTCCAACAAAAAACTCTATCATTATTGTAATCATTTAAATCCCGTTCCAATTTTCCCAAACGTCAACCTCCCTAGCTTAATGTCTTTGTCCATTCCGCAGCCCCCCTTATTAGCAAAGGTCTTAATTTTGCCCCTACCAACCAGCCCAATTCGTTCACCCTTTTTAAGGATCTTAATCGCTACATTCGCAACCTTACACTTAAAAGATACTTTAATATGAAGT
>BLSH010523653.1:1357762-1395413 GCA_018402905.1 Glandirana rugosa
CACGTTTCATTCAGGACCACCTCTACATCCCCTCTTTCCTTCTTTTTAAAGGTTCTTATTGTGTTTTTAATATGGTGACTCATTTCTGTTATCAGCCATTTCAGCATTTTCAGCATTCTGATAGAATTGCTGTTTTATGCAGGACCCACCTCCGCATTGGAGCTGGGCTACATAAAAATGGCCGACACTGTATCCCTTTTGTGCCTGAAGAAAGAGCGCGGTCACATCCTCCCTTGTGGACCGAGCGCTCAGAAACGCATCGCACAGTGCTGACATCACGCCGCCGCGACCCTTTGCCGTGCATTCCAAGCCTCGGTCTTGCGTCTCTGCCGCCTTCAGACGCCACATCACATCTCCACCAGGACTTACTTTGCACACCTTCGGATGGCGAGCTGTTGACGTCCCCCATCATGGGATACTTTTACCACATGTGCAACTATGATGCCCGTTTGTGAGTTGTTATACCATCGTTTTTAACTTCATTAAACTGTTATACAGTCTGCTCTTAGAAGCGCCTCTCTCCTTGTTTTGACACCAATGATGGGGCACTAATCCTGCCACCGACACCAATGATGGGGCACTATTCCTCCCACTGACACCAATGATGGGGCACTATTCTTCCCACTGACACCATTTTTGGATTGTTATCCTTATTTATATTTGTTCAGGTATGTATCTTTTCCCTATTATGGGATGCAATACCAGGTTATAGGATGACAATTGATATGTATATACGGTACTTTGCATTTTAGAGCTCACGTTGTAGCCCTTTTTTCCTGAAGAAGCAGGATTTTCTGTAACAGTGAAACACTCCTACGCTGAAGTGAAGTTACCACGAGCTTAGTCACCACCTAGCTGCAGTAGGGTGATGATACAATGTCTAATATTATCACAGGGATTTTTGCCTATATTTGTTATGTATCAACACGTCTTTCTATGTTATTGAGGTTTTAAATATTTGTATAATAAAATATAGATTTTTTTTTATCTCATTAGTACCTATAAAGTCCTTCATTAGTGGTTAGGGTTTTTTTTGTGCATGATTTAATTAGGATGTGGTACTGGACAACTATTATGTCCAATTATCAGAGGGATCTCCTTGGGGGCCCCTCCTCCTAAACCCTTGGTTTCACCAAAGATGAGGCATTATTCCATTATTCCACAGACACCGTTTTCTACTCCCACTGGCTACAGTCCGCCCTCCTAAAGTCTTTAGGGCAGTAAACTGGCCCTTAGATTAGAAAGTGTGGAGACCTCTGGCCAAGAGCAATAGGAACCTGTAATGACAGAAATTTGGACGCTACTTTCCTTTCGAAGGTGTAGGCTCAAGGGCTATCATTCTTCTTGTTGCTTCCTATTTGATAAAACCTTCTCATAGATTAAGTATGAATACTTGGCAAGATCTTTGTCCCAATCCCCAGGACATTGTCACCACCACCCACAGCCCACGCATCATGCCATTCTTCTGGGCAGTCCCACACAATTTATGGGTGGTTCTGCACCCGATTACGTGGGAACCAACTACTCGTGGCCGCAATCCACTCAGTAATACCTTTTTTGAGTTACTGCACATACTCAGTAACTCTAAGTGTTTCTAAAGCCTAAACGTTTTTTACCATAATGTATTCCTATACTCACCTGACCCCTCCCTTGGTCCAGCCTTGTGCCAGTCTGTAGCAGCTCTCTCCTTTCTCCTGCTCTCACAAGCGTGGCTGAGAGCAGTGGCCATTGGCTCTCGCTGCTGTCAGTCGAGTCCTGTGACAAGGCAGTGGGCAATGGGGCTGAGCCATGGTCAAAAGTCTTGAGAATGACACCAATATTCATTTTCACAATGTCTGCTGCTTCAGTGTTTTTGGGTCTTTTTGTTTGATGTTACTATGGTACATACTGAAGTATAATTACACACACTTCATAAGTGTCAAAGGTTTTTATTGACAATTATATGAAGTTTATGCAAAGAGTCAATATTTGCAGTGTTGACCTTTCTTTTTCAAGGCCTCTGCAATTCGCCCCGGCATGCTGTCAATCAAATTTTGGCCCACATCCTTACTGATGGCAGCCCATTCTTTTATAATAAATGTTTGGAGTTTGTCAGAATTTGTGGGGTTTTTTTTTTGTTCACACGCCTCTTGAGGATTGACCACAAGTTCTTAAGGTCTGGGGAGTTTCCTAGCCATGGACCAAAAATGTTGATGTTTTATTCCCCAAGCCAGCCGCTTAGTTATCACTTTTGCCTTATGGCAAGGTGCTCCATCATGCTGGCAAAGGCATTGTTCCTCACCAAACTGTTCTTGGATGGTTGGGAGAAGTTGGTCTCGGAGGATGGTTTTGTACCATTCTTTATTCATGGCTGCGTTCTTAGAGGGAAAATTGTGAGTGAGCCTCACTCCCTTGGCTGAGAAGAAACCCCACACATGAATGGTCTCAGGATGCTTTACTGTTGGCATGACACAGGACTGATGGTAGCGCTCATCTTTTCTTCAAACAAGGTTGTCTCCGGATGCCCCAAACAATTGGAAAGGGGATTCATCACAGAAAATGGCTTTACCCCAGTCCTCAGGAGTCCAATCCCTGTACCTTGTGTAGAAAGTCAGTCTGTCCCTGATGTTTTTCCTGGAGAGAAGTGGCTTTTTTGCTGCCCTTCTTGACACCAAGCCAAACTCCAAAAGTCTTTGCCTCACTGTGCGTGCAGCCATTCCTGAACAAGCTCTGCACTGGTGGTGCCCCATCCCACAGCTGAATCAACTGTAGGAGACGGTCCTGACGCTTGTTGGATTTTCTTTGGCGCCATGAAACCTTCTTCATTAATGCAGTGGAATCTTTTTTTTTTTTTTTTTTTTTTTATGGGATTAAGTTCATTTTCATGGCAAAGAGGGACTTTGCAATTAATTGCAATTCATCTGATCACTCTTCATAACATTCTGGAGTATATGCAAATTGCCATCATAAAAACTGAGGCAACAGACTTTGTGAAAATTAATATTTGTGTAAATCTTAAAACTTTTGGCCAGGGCTGTAGACACAGGCAGCACGCCTTGAGATCGAGCTTGCAGGTGTGCCATGATAGGAAGCAGCTTCCTATTGGGTGGCACACTGAGAAGAGGAAGAACCAGGAGCACTGGCTGGGGACAAGAGAAGAGGTGAATCAGGGCAGCTCTGTGCAATTCCATTGCACAGAGCAAGTAAGTATAAACCTGTTTGTTATTAAACAAAAATAAAAACAATAGAATTTACAATCACTTTAAGGGTGGTGCTGTGATCTCAGGACACAGCCAAGGACACCATATCATCAGAACAGAGCATCCAGTTACAGGGCTGTCCTGGCAAACCCGGGGACAGTTGACATCTATAAATACACAGACTGGGTGCCCCTACACTTCACTGGCTGCATACCTTATGGGTGAGTTGAGTAATTACCTCCACAATCAGTGTGTTAATTGTCATCATCCCTTTTGTATATCAAAGGAAAATGCCCCTTACGGGTGGGATTTTTTAGGCAATTATTGAAAGTCAAAAAAACCGTACTTAAAATTTACATTTTATTGGTTTAAATTAAAATATGTTAAAGATTAATTTAAAAGACATTGTACAAAATCGTAAACATTGTACAAGCATAGGTACAAAAACTTTCCAAAGAAATTATGGTATCCCCCAACCAGGATAAGAGCCCACTGTTAAAACCAAGTGAAAGACCCCACCTAGGAGTGATCACTTGGCTTTAACAGTGGGCTCTTATCCTGGTTGGGGGATACCATTATTTCTTTGGAAAGTTTTTGTACATATGCTTGTACAATGTTTACGATTTTGTACAATGTCTTTTAAATTAATCTTGAACATATTTTAACTTAAACCAATAAAAAGAATGTAAATTTTAAGTACGTTTTTTTTTTACTTTCAATAATTGCCTACAAAATCCCATCCGTAAGAGGTATTTTCCTTCGACCTTCTGGGTAACTCACAAACTTATAAAGCAAGGAGGAGCATAACTTCATGCAGTTTGCACCTTTAGAAACAAGTCAGCAAAGACAGATCGTTATTTGTATGCTGACAGGTTTTCCTGAAATCCTCTGCGGACGCACACAGAAGGTACTGAGCTGTATATTCTGTGCTACATCAAAAAATGCTTCTCTAGAATCCTAGCTTCTGATGCTAGTTTAGTATTGTCACCAGGGATCAGCTGAGACTGATACCGGGTCAAATTCAGGTACTTCCATTTCTTGCCATTAAATATGACATGTAATGATGTATTAATGATTACAGAGCTGCCTTTATTTCTGTTTTTTTATTTCTGGTTAAGCCTTTTTTTTTATTTTTTACACAAGAGCCAATCTAATGCATGATGGTTAAAGTAGCTGAAAAAAAGAGCTTCTCTGTCATAGTAAAGTCACAGTACAGCATTGTAAAACGATTGGCATCCTCTTAAGCTAGTAAACTCTATGCAGTCCCATATACTTCTAGAATCTCTGGGCACAGACGGACATGTTGGCAGAACAAAGGGATCCCACCACTCGGGGAGACAAAGAGCCCCCTTTGATGTTCGGAGTGTAGCGGGTCACTAGTTGAAAGGCCTCGGAACGTTCAGAAGTGATACATCGTCTGACAGAGCTTTCATTTAGAAACAAAGCGTTAGGGCTTGCTGGAATCGCCTGCTGCGTGTTATATGAAAGCGCCCACCATTGCGGCAGCTAACTGGTCACAGTCAACTGCTTAGACTTAGCAGAGGAGTCACCACAGCCAAGGAGGCCTACTGGATAGAGCAGCGCAGCTTAATCATCAATAAATCAGCAGACCTTTAAACAAGAAACTCCACTTTTTCTTAAAATTCATAAAACATATATAATGGTTACATAAGTCATTAAAAAAAAAAACGACCTGATGTAAACTTGTACTGTAAGATTGGTCTTTACGTGGGAAATCTTAATAGAGAAACATCAGCAGGGGTGCACTATTTCCATGCTCCAAACCCACTATGACCTAAAACTTCACTTTTATTCATAACGGTCTAAAAATCCATAGTATAGAAAATGAAAGGAAGCTATGAGAGTGAAAGGTGTATAACCTTATAGAGCAATGTGGAATTAGTGCAAAAATACAGATATACAACTGCCTTCATTATAGGAAGATAACAGCCAGACAGCAAGTATGTCTTTAGCGGCCGTTGATCAAACTTTCTGAGTGGAGATGTGCAAAAGGTAGGGTCAGTATCCTGGCCACCATAGATGTGTGCATGGGCCCACCCTAATCACCCAAATTTCCCCAGTCTCCCCCTGCAGTGCTGCCAGCTTCCCTCCTCTCCCACCTGCAGCTGAGGGGGATGTTTCAGGATGGAGAGCCTTCCTTTTCTGAATGAACACAATGGATGATCTGCACCGGTCACTCCTGTTTTGATTCTCAACTGAAGCATAGTAAATGGTTTACTATGCTTCAGTTTGTGACTGAACAGGAAGCCGCTCAGCACAGAGCACTTCCCATTACCATTAGTTCATGGTCCAGTGCAGCTGAGGCTGCAGAGAAAAAGACTGGGGAAGCTCTGCCCCCAGTCCCTTTCTCTGTCTCATAATCAGAGGTCTGCTTAGACTCTTGATACTTTACCAAATCCCCAACAGGGTTCCTGTAAAAAAAGTAATAAAAAATATTGTAAAAAATATTAAAAAAAATAAAACTGTAAGGCCTCATACACACGGACGTTTCTAAAAAAATAAACAAAACGTCGGGCCCGACGTCAAGGAAAAAAAGTCGGCGTTTTTCAGCGTTATGCATCGGCGTTTTTGAGTGCTAGTGAGTGTCGGCATCAATAGGCGTTTTTTTAAAAAAATCATCCCTCTGCTATTTTTCAACCTAAAAAGGTTGGCGCAAAAAACGCCGGAAAACGCCGGTATAATATTAGGTGGCATTTGTTGGCGTTTGTTGACATATTGTGGCATCGGTGTCAAAAAATGCCAAAACGTTACAGCCTCAGAACGCACTGGCCGTGGGTTCTAGTTTCAGCTCACTAACGCCGACGCCATCTACAGCTCAAAAACGTCGGCGTTTTTATGGGGCCATTGACTAACATGGAGAGCTGCAAAAAACGCCAGAAAACGCCGGCCTCAAAAACGTCCGTGTGTATGAGGCCCAAAAAATAATAAAAGTAAAACCTACTGACACCGTCCATTGCTCTGCTGATTTACACGCATGTGTGCTTGTGCTCTGGGGTGCACACCCTAATGCAGTAGGTTGTGCACACCAGTGCTGGCCACATACCACAACCCAAAGGCATGGACTGATACTGAGGGTTATTGTGTTTACTAAAAAGCTCAGATGTCCCTCAAAATCAAATATTCCACAGTACCCTTCCAGCCTAGAAAAAGAAGGCACTCTTTTCAATCCACTATTTCCACCAGTCGACAAAATTCTCCTTTTTCCTCCTACAACTAAATCCACATTGCCCCAATAAATCTAAGTGCCCATAATGAAAAATAAAGAAAAATAATTAAAGACCACAAAAATCCCTTAACCCAGGACTCGAAATAGCCCAGGTCGCAGTGGCGAGTAGAAAATGCGGCCAGGTGCCTGGGCTGTTGTCATTTGTAGCAGGGGATCCCCCTGGACGGGCTCCGACTGCGACTGAGTAGTAAAAACAACACCCGCTCCAAGCCAATTAGCCCGTGATACCTGTCCACTGTTCCATATCAGGTGCAGGCTCTGCTTAGCATGAAGAGAAGGAACGAAAGAGTCTCTGGACGGCCGCATAATTTATTGTGCATAAAATCCAAGAAGATTACACAAAGTGGCACAGACAGATCCCAGGCAAGGACATAGCTTCTAATGCGTTTCATGTCTGTGTGGGACGCTTAAATGCTGAGTCGGGTCTGAGCAGCCCAAGAGCCGCTACTTCCTGGACAGCTGATGTGACCACCTATCACTGCCCATTAATGCTACCTCATCGGGATCCCATCGGTGCAGCCTCATCAGTATCCTATATGTGCTACCTCATCAGTGCGCTTTCAGTGCAGCCTCATCAGTGCCCCATCAGTGCAATCTCATCAGTGTCCCATTAGTGCAGCCTCATCAGTGTCCATAAGTGCCCTAACAGTGCAGCATCATCAGTGTCCCATCAGTGCAGCCTCATCAGTGTCCATCAGTGCCCTATCAGTGCAGTCTCATCAGTGGAGTCTCATCAGTGCCCTATCATATCAGTGCAGTCTCATCAGTGCCCTATCAGTGCATCCTCATCAGTGCCCTATCAGTGCAGCCTCATCAGTATCCCATCAGTGCAGTCTCATCAGTGTCCCATCAGTGCAGCCCCATCAGTGCCCTATCAGTGCAGCCTCATCAGTGTCCCATCAGTGCAGTCTCATCAGTGTCCCATCAGTGCAGCCCCATCAGTGCCCTATCAGTGCAGTCTCATCAGTGTCCCATCTGTTGAGCTCCATCAGTGACACGGCTTCTTATTGTGTTTTTCTGCCATCTTGTAATGTCCCCTGGGAGCTCCCAAAACTCTAATTTTCCCTAGACTTTTGTTTGTTTGGAATGACATTGCACATTCATGTAGCGGAGTCATGTACACTGCTCTATACACACTATAAATCCCAAGGTTCATCTTGGGAGTGGCTATGTTTTTGCATACAGAGGGACCATGGAGAATGAACTTAGCCACCCTCTAACAGGAAGCCAAACCACAACAGCAAAAAAATGAATTTGGAGATTCAGAAAGGGTTGAGACCAATAGTAGGGAGTTTTTCAAGTAAAGATTTTGGTCACTTTAAGAGAATTCACAGTTTAAAGCTCCTATCAACACATCTGAACATATACACACTAGGGACAACTAGTTAAGCTGTAAAGAGGCTGCAGAAGATGAGCAGGACAGAAATTCAGAAAGCTTTTTATTAAAAGAAAGGAAATTGTTTTTGATAGACTGTGCTTCAGAAAAATACATTTATTTTGGTTTGTGTTTAAAGTTAAAAAGTTTCATGTGTCTAATCCGAAATATTATTAGCAATTCCCTAACAAAATGTGTCTGTTGGGGCCAGGCAAAGACATACAGCTTGAGAAAATACAATGGAAAGAGAAAAGATTACATCTGACACAAGAGCTTCTCCCGAGTGGGATGTCAGAGATTTGTGCTTAAAGGGGAACAATATTTTTCTTTTTTCTTTTTAGATTCCCTCCTCTTCCCTGCAAAAAAATAAAAAATGGTGCCAATCTTTACCCACCTTCTCCATGCTCCAGCATTCGCAAAATGCCACTATATCGATTTGGGTGCTCCCACCAGCCTTACATGCTCCAGCATTGCCGGGCCACTTTGGGCAGAATGAGATTTGCCTCATTTGGCCTGTTTACATGAACTTCCCCCATAGGGGGCGCATCATCATACAGGCAGGGCTCACAGTACTTCAGGAATAAGTGGTGCTTACAGGTCATTATTTGGGTGCCCCTCAGTCTGGGGTGAATGCCCACCCTTTGTCACAGAAAGAAGAGGAATCTGCCATGAAGTTACTAGACCAAATAGGAAGCAGGAGGATAGTATATACAGTTTTTTGTTTTTCTTTAATAAAAATAACCTGGGGAGGTGGTTGGCAGTAAGGGTCGAACTGCTAGAGTTCTCTTTTAAATTCAAAATATAGAGCAGCAGCTGTTTACAAAAGGGCAGGCCAATTACTGGATTATAATGGAAAATCATAAAAATCAGCCTCCTGGGCATTGATAGGAGCAAGCTAAGCTGGTTATAACACCTGTGTAGTAAACATAGGACTGATCATTTATGCAGAATATCATGGTTTTTTCTTTTTTTTTGTTTATTTATTACAGATATTTAGGGACTTGTATTACTCAAGATACATGTAAAACTGATGATTATCAGAAATAAAAAGGTACTAATTAGCTGTATGGGTTGAAAAAAAAAAAAGACACCTTTAAAAAAAACCTTGCATCCTCAGCAGTTGATTCAGAGAAAGACTAAAAATGTTTCACTAATAAAAATAATATTTTCTAATCCTCAAAAGAAATGTGATAAGGACCCATTCACACACTCACGTTGTAATAACACTTCTATAATACACGTTAAAAGCATGGGCATATATGGGGTGCCAACACACGTGTATAGTAAATAAAAATACACAGTACATTGGCTATTGCACACCTGGATGTGGATATTCTGTGAGTTGTGGGGTGCTGCAATGCTACATATCTTAGTGTAACGGTACTTTCACACTGGAGTGGGGGGGCGGTAGTGGTAAAGTGCCACTAGTTTCTAAAACTAGCGGCACTTTACCGTTATTATAGCAGCCCTATGCAGGCGGGAGCACGGCGCTTTTAACCCCCCACAAGGGGTTAAAAGTGACAGCGCTCTGCGCTTCAGAAGCGCTTACCATTGATTTCAATGGCAGGGGTGGTGTAAAGACCGCTCACCACACCGACCCAAAGATGCTGCTTGCAGGAATTGTGTTTTTCATGCGCTATAAGGGCGCTATTTGTAATGCAAAAGCGCCTGAAAATGCCCTAGTGTGAAAGGGGCCTAAGTTTGCTGAGAAGTGTGACAGTTGTCCCAATTGCTCAGTTTAGCTGGGAGGGTCGCTCTAGGAAGTGTCCTGGTCGTTTCACAAACTTCTTCCATTTACAGATGGAGGCCACATGGAGGAAATGTTTCTGTACCCTTCCCCAGATCTGTGCCTTGATACAATCCTGTCTCAGAGGTCTACAGACAATTCCTTGGACTTCATGGCTTGGTTTGTGCTCTGACATGCACTGTTAACTGTGGGACCTTATATAGACAGATGTGTGCCTTTCCAAGTCATGTCCAATCAAATGAATTTACCACAGATAGACTCCAATCAAATTGTAGAAACATCTTAAGGCAGGGCTTGACAAATTTGCCTTGAATCTAGGAGCCAGCTAAAAAAGTTAGGAGCCAGATTTTTATAGCGCAGAGCAGCCAGTCAATAACTCCACCGTTACATCAGGGTTATAGGCTGGCCAGAAAGAATGACACTAAAAAATCTGTTATGGGGGAAACTCCTTATTATGCCAAATGCATCGTGACTGCGGCATGTAAAACGCCCTCATCTGCTGCCTAAGGGAGGCCAATGGTGGGTGGCAAAAACATGTCTCTACTGCACATTTTTACCACCCAACTTGCACATCTAAACAAAGCCTTAGTGACATTGTAAATAAAATACAAAAAAAAGGTGAAAAGTATTCCAGCGCTGCTGAACTTCTGCTGCCTCTTTGCAGTCACTTCCTGCCTACATGTGTGTCCCCCACAGTGACTTTTCATTGCTCTGGTGGGTTTCCGGTCACCATGAAATACTGGAGCCCAGCTGCACATAGAGTGGTAATTGTTGATGGTACTCAGGGCTTTATCACAAGTTTGTTAGAATAAAGGTCACTTTTCTCGCGGTGTAACATCATCTTTCATATTATACAAAAATAAAAAATGGGCTAACTTTATTGTTTAGTTTTTTTTTATTCATTAAAAGTGTATTTTTTCCAAAAAATTGTGCTTGAAAGACCGCTGCGCAAATACCATGTGACATAAAATATTGCAGCAACCGCCATTTTATTCTCTAGGGTCTCTGCTAAAAAATAATATACAATGTTTGGGGGTTCCAAGTCATTTTCTAGCAGAAAACACTGAATATTTAATTGTAAACCACTAATGTGAGGGAGGGTTTAGTCTTTAAATGGTTAAACTTTCCTGATAGCCCGGAGATCATTGCTTTGAAAGAAGAAGATACATTGTTGTGTTTATTCTTCTAACTCTCAACAAACATTCCAGGCAGCCTGTTTGTTACTTTTCTTCATTCTAAGTAGAAACAAATATCCCGGGCAGCAGCCAAGTGTAACAGCTGTTAGATGAAGCAGAGAAAGGCTCTCGGCTCTCGCTGAATCCGACACTGAATCTGCCTCGCTGTTTTACCATAGTGATAGAAGGAACGGCTGACACTCGCCAGGACGAGATTTCTGGTCGCCATGGCGACCTGGCGCCTGGGGTTTGTCGAGGCCTGTCTTAAGGATGATCAGTGGAAACAGGATGCATCTGAGCTCAATTTTGGGTGTCATGGCAAAGGCTGTGAATACTTATGTACATGGGAATTTTTTTTCATTTTTTACCACTTCAATACCAGGCACTTTCCCCCCCTTCCTGCCCAGACCAATTTTCAGCATGGTCGCATTTGAATGACAATTCAACACTGTACCCAAACAAAATTGTTATCATTTTTTTCCCCACAAATGGAGCTTTCTTTTGGTGGTATTTAATCACCGTTGGAGTATTTATTTTTTGCACTACAAATAAAAAAAGACCGAAAATGTTGATTAAAAAAAAAAGTTTTTCTTTGTTTCTGTCACAAAACTTTGTAAATAAGTAAGTATTCTCCTTCACTGATGGGCACTGATGAGGCTGCACTGACGGGCACTGATGAGGCAGTACTGATTGGCACTGATGGGGTGGCACATTTATGCAGCGCTGATGGGCACTGATATGCAGCATTGATGGCCACTGATAAGTGGCACTGGTGGACATCACAGATGGGCACAGTGCCATCCCTATTGCAAATTGCGTGCCCCTTACCTGGTGGTCTTGGGTGGGCTCCCTGGTGGTCCCTGGGTGGGGATCCTCGGGGGTGCTGCGCTGATTGTTTATGTCAGGAGAGCCGCCAATCAAATAGAGGAAAAGCCGATACACGGCTCTTCCTGTTTACACTGTGATCAGCTGTGATTGGTTGCAGCTGATCACATGGTTAAGAGCTTCTGACGGAGGCTCTTTGGCGAGATTGGTAATGCGGTGTGTCCGACTGTCACACCGCACCACCGATCGCGCATTATCCTGCCAGACATCATATGACATCCGGTCAGGATAATTGAACCACCGCCTTGCCATCATTTTGCTATAGGCCAGATAGGAAGTGGTTAATACATTTGCAAAGATTTCAAACAAACTTCTTTTGCATTGTCATTATGGGGCATTGTTTGTAGAATTTTGGGGAATATTATGAATTGAATCCATTTTGGAATAAGGCTGTAACGAAACAAAATGTGGAAAAAGTGAAGTGCTGTGAATACTTTCTGAATGCACTGTAAGCGGACTCTTTTAAAGCCAAATTCCACAGTTTTTTCCAATAATCTGTCCAACATTCATACATACACATTCTAGGACCAATTTAAACAGAAGCCAATTAACCTACCAGCATGCCCTTGGAGTGTGGGAGGAAACTGGAGCACCCGGAGGAAACCACGCAAGCACAAGGAGAACATGCAAACTCTATGCAGGTAGTGCCTTGGTTAGGATTCGAACCAACAACCCCAGTGCTGCCGATTGGAAGTGCTAACCACTTAGCCATTGTGCTGCCCGAATCAAAGTTTATGGTCAACTTAAGGTCTCATTCACATGGAGGCATACCTATCAGTACACCCATGCAAAGGGCTGTCTATGCCCGCACGGAATGCACAGGTGTTGTGTTGATCCGCGTGCAGGCAGTCCCACTCATGTCTACGCAGCAGTCGCACAGCCGCTGGTTTCAAACCGACAGCTGTTCTTGTCCCCAAATGCAGAGTGTGCATTTGGGGGCACGAACCTGCATGGCTGTCAAATTAGGAACAGCAAATGTGTCCCTGCAGCCAATACGTTCCAATTGACATGAATGAGACTGCTTGCACATGGCTGCATAAACACCTATGCACCCCTACAGGCAAAGACAACCCCTAGCCATGTATGGATAAGTACGCCTTTGTGAACGAAGCTAACTGGAGCCCTGCACAGCAGAAAAAACAACGGATCCCCTGTATGGCTCTCTGTGCAGCAGCTGAAAGCTTGTCAACCTTCCTACGTCAGAGAGCCACACAGGGGATCAGTTCCAGTAATTGCCCCCATTCCGCACCGATCATCCTCCCTGTGTACCATATGTTTGCCACTGATGCCCAGCCCCCCCCGTGTGCCCCCTACCCCCACAGTGCTGCCAGCTTCCCTCCTCTCCTTCCCACCGGCAGCTACAAGCACACAATAGGATCCTTCATGATGGACAGAAAGGATCTGGTAAATATTCCACATTTACAAGCCCCTTCCTTTCTTGAATGAACACACTGGGGCTGAATTACTAAAGGCAAATACACTGTGCACTACAAGTGCAGCCACTGTAGATCTGAGGGGGAAGACCTGAAATGAGAGGAAGCTCTGCTGATTTCTCTCATCCAATAGTGTGCAAGCAAAAATGCTGTTTTTTTTATTGCCCTTGCATGTCCCCCTCAGATCTACAGCGACTGTACTTGTAGTGCACAGTGGATTTGACTTCGGTAAATAACCCCCAATGAGTGATATGTACCAATCACTCACTGTGCTCATTCATAACTGAAGCATAGTAAACTGTGTATATTTGGGGCACTGTCAGGTTGACTGTATAGGGCCCTGTGGTTTCTAACAGCAGCCCTGCCCATAGGAAGCTGCTAGCTGTGGGGGTATTCATCAGGAGGGAGGGGCCAGGAGCGATGGCGAGGGACCCGAGAAGAGGAGGATCTGGGCTGCTCTCTGCAAAACCACTGCACAGAACAGGTAAGTATGACATGTTTGTTATTTGTAACCAAAAAATAAGCCTTTAGTATAGCGTTTCCTGCTCTATATAAAACTAAGAAAAAAAATTTGGCTTGCCATGAACTTTAACTCCAAAAGGTTTCTACAAACATTTCTGGAATTTTGGCCACATGCAACATAAGAATCTCAATTTTGCTTATCATTATTGGTGACTGCATTTTCCTGGGCAAACCACAGGATTCAAATCAATTGTTACAATGCGCGAAAAAAAATCAATGCAAGGTCAATAATGTCATAAGTAGTCTTTGTTGTAATAAACGTAGCACTCCGATTTTCTATCCACGTGTGCAAGTGGCTCACAAAACATGAAAGTCCCAGTGTACTAAACCTACGGTCATGGCTGGGGACTGTAATTTGTCTTACAGCTCCACGGAGATTTCTGGGAAAGGCAGTGAGCTAGAAAATTGGTATGGATTCAGACAAATCCCAACTACAAGCTGGATTTCACTGCCAGGGCTGCAAGGCAGAGAAATTTGAATTTTTTGGCACTGAATAAAACCCCTTGAAATTGTAGAATGATTGGATGTGATTAATGCTCCCTCTGATAGCAGCACACCTCTGGACCTTGCTTCTCTTGGAGAGACGGAACTATGAGTCTATAGCCATGGAATTGGTGAAGCCTGCAGGAGTGATCTATGGCCGTATCAAGAGCTGCCGCCTTTGATGTTCATTAGCCTAAGCCCAGCTAAGTCTTTACCTAATGACTAAGAGGAGTTTTCCTGGCTATAAATATTCATTCTTATGAAGACGGAGTAGATTACTAACAATGCTGAACGAAGCTGGGCACCATTCCCAGGTTTTCACACGCTCCAGTCTGGGATTCGGGATTAGTGCTCTCTGGAGTTTGATCACTTACACAAAATCATGATTTTCAGAGTGAAATTAATTTGAAGAGAAGCCGGCTCCAAGGCAGCAGAAGGTGTATGAGTTCTGACACATGTCTTCTTAAAGCCCAACTCTGGGGAAATTAAAAAATACACCCTTGCAGTGGCACTGCTTTCAAACTTCAAGGTCTGGGTATGGAGGAGAGGAGAAGCAGTTTTACTTACAGTATTTGGTCTGCTACTCCCCCGGCAGACAGCGCTCCTCTACGTTTTTGCGGTGGACTGTTTCTAATGCCCCATACACACGATCTGAAAATCGGACGGAAAATACCGCTTTCGAAGCGGTCGTACGATAATCGGATTGTTAGTACAGAGCTTTCGAGAGCCGATCACGACAGTTCATCCGATGTTTTCCGTCCGGACAAGATCGGACATGCAGGAAAATTTTTCTCGCGCGGTGCCCGACCGTACGATTTTCGCTTCATCAGTACAGCTGTCGTTCAAAAATGCAATACAAATACACTGCAAAGCATCACATTGCTTCCGATTTTTTATTCTGTCGTGCGAGAATTTTCGTGACTAAAGTAAACTCTTCCGATTCGATCTGAGATTAGCATGCGAATAAAAACGGACGATCTGTCGTCTGATTTTCGGATCGTGTGTACGGGGCATTAGGGGTGGATTTACTAAGCCTGGAGAGTGCAAAATCCGGTGCAGCTGAGCATGGTAGCCAATCAGCTTCTAACTTCAGCTTCTTCAATTAAGCTTTGACAATAAAACCTGGAAGCTGATTGGGTTCTATGCAGAGCTGCAGCAGATTTTGCACTCTCCAGGTTTAGTAAATCAACCCCTCAGTGTCCTCACGTCCAATGCATTTACACTCACCTAGGTGGATACAGCATCCAATGTTACATCTATCCTTCACCGGCTCTGCAGTGAGAAATGAGTGATCAAACACCGGCTGATTGCTCAGTTCTCCCCTTCCGCTATGAGCAGAGAGCTGTGACTGTTAGGCTAAGCCAAGGTTGATCACTGAGAGGCTAAGGCTGCTTTTACACGAGCGGAGTCCATTTTGACAGGCTGTGCTGCTCAGCGGGGATCCATCCGTTCATCCCCGCTGAGCCGGCAGATGACAGGTCAGTCCCTGCACTCTGTGCAGGGACTGACCTATCAGAGCTCCGCTCTCGTCTATGGGGAAATCGGATGAAAACGGACCGTCTGTTTTCATCCGATCCGATCGACGGATACAAAATAGGGTTTCCATCCATCTTGATTTAGAGGATCGGAGTGGAACAGATGTCAGCGGACATGTCACCGCTGACATCTGTCGCTCCATAGAGGAGAATGGAGTGTCCGTTCAGGTCCTCCTGAAAAACTGACAGGCGGACCTGAACGGTCCATATGTGTGTAAGGACCCTTGGCCAGTTGCTAGTCCAGGCACCTGGGTGGATCCCAAACATATGGTGGGGATCTTTTCAGAGCCTGGACCGGCTCTGTGATCTCAGCCGACAGCTAAAGCCCACAAAACAGGACCAGATAAGTAAAACTCTTCATCCTCCTCCTCCTCAATTTCATGAAGCTCTAGTCCCAATTCTTCTCTTCTGTTTACATCAGGCAAGGTCTCAATGTGAGTACCTCCATGATGTGGACCCTTTCTATTGACTGTTCAACAGCAGGGGACTCTCATGATCCAAAAGAGCAACGTCTTCTTCATGAGAGGACTGCCGGGGACCATACAGCGGGTGCACATCAAAATCAATAGAATAGTGGTCTCCACACTAAGAAACCACAACGGCGAGGAACCCAGACAGTGGACAGGTGAGTATATCTTGCTTTACAAGGTAAGTGATAGGTGGATGTCAGCAAGGAGAAGTGGTTGTTCCAAGGTAGACTGCTTTTGGATGTAAGCCGCCTTAAGTAATGACTACATATGATGCTGAGCCTCTATGATTAAAAACTGAAATCCAGTAAATGAAGGCTAGAGACAGTCAGGCTGGGGAGGACACGACA
This sequence comes from Glandirana rugosa, assembly GCA_018402905.1. Classification (NCBI taxonomy): domain Eukaryota; kingdom Metazoa; phylum Chordata; class Amphibia; order Anura; family Ranidae; genus Glandirana; species Glandirana rugosa. The sequence goes on from BLSH010523653.1 coordinate 1,374,161, forward strand.
AGATGATGCTTGGTGCCCTTCAGCCCAGAAAAGAGGCTTTGTTTGAATTGCTGCTGCTTCTCATGCAGACTGTGAGACGCTTACAGAGTGCAGTGAACTATTAATAAGCATTTTAAGTACAGGGGGGGAGCCTGTACAACTGCGCAAGACTGAAGGGAAGGATGGAAGTTTTTAGGACATTTTTTGTGCAGTGCCAATCATCCTATCTTTTCAACCATTCCTGCCACAAACGAACGGCAACACACATGCAAAGTGAGCATCCTTTTTATCTATACAATTCAAATCTGCCCATCTGCTATTATGTATGGAAAAACAGCCAACGGAACACTTTTGTGGTAAGTGATAACATGAAAACTAGAGATGTGCCGATGTTTCGGCATTTTGCCAATAGTGAAAAGGGTACCGATCATGGTGCTGAAAATGCATGCGATTTTACTGTGCTTATGGTGTTTTTAATAGGTCATGTGACTCAAAAACCACATCAAAAATGCAACACAGGTGCGTTATTGATGCGTTCTTGCTGCATTTTCAAAACATTTCAATGAGGGTGTGCATTTTTGGTGCATTTATTTTTTTAACTGACCAAAAGTGCAGCAAGCAGGATTTTTAACACCACAGCGGAAGTGCAATGGATCAGTGTTAAGGCGTACATAGAAAGGGATTCATTTTTCTTGAGCTAAAGGTGCCGATAATGGCAGACAAATTGATATCAATTTAAAGCGGAGTTCCACCCAAAAGTGGAAGCTCCGCCTATCTGCCCCCCCCCCCCGGTGCCACAATTGGCACCTTTTGGGGGGGGGAGCATTTACCCTTTTTGACAGGTACCTGTCCTCACTTCCGTCAGACTTCGCTGCGGCGAGGTACATCAGAAGTTCGGCCTCCCTCCTTCTACCCCTGCTGCCGGGCCAGTAGGAGGGCGCAGCACGCTTCGCACATGAGCAGTAGGGAATTGGCTGTGAAGCCACAAGGCTACACTGCTGGGTTCCCTTACTACGAATGGGGCACCTGAGAACTGATGGAAATGTTGGCTGGGGTGCCGATATCGCTGGAATCCAGGACAGGTAATTGTTCTAATATTAAAAGTCAGTAGCTACAGTATGTGTAACTTAAAACGAATGTCTAGGCGCATAGACAGCAGCCCAAGTGGGTGAGGGAAATAAAGATGAGGCCGCCGCTGTCCCAAACTCAGAGCAATGAGGTAAATACAGGCAAACCAACCGGGGAAGAACAGCGCTGAACCACGGAAGTCAATAAAAAGTGGAAAATCGCCAGTCAATTTTTTTTTATTGACTGCCGCGGTTCAGTGCTGTTTTTCCCCAGTTGATTTGACCATATGTGTAGTAGCTGCTGACTTTTAATTTTTTCGTGCGGGGGGAGGCAGGGAGGGCAAAACTCCACTTTAAGCTCATATTAATTAAAAAGTAGAATATAATACAATTATATATATTTTTTTATTTAACCACTTCCATACCGCTGAACGTCATGACGTCCTGGGCTTTCAGTGGTGATATCTGAATGATGGGTGCAGCTGCAGGCATCATCCAGATATCGGGAGGGGACGCCCCCCTCCTGCCGCCCTCCGGTGCTTCTCCTGGCTCGCCCCTGGGCAATTGGCGAGCCGGAGAAGGAATCTGCCAGTGTCGGAAGAAAGCCATAGAGAAAACCGAGGGACAGATGGTCCCCGGCAATCTCTAGGACTCTCGGAGGCCCGGGCGCGACGTTATGACGTCACGTCCAGGCCGCCAGAAGTAAACAAAGCCAGGGACAGGAAAGCCTGAGATCCTTAATTTTTTTTTTGATCTCAGGCTTTCCAGCCTGGAGGAGAGATGTGGGGGTCTTATAGACCCCGCATCTTTCCATAAAGAGGACTTGTCACACACTATTGCTATTACAAGGGATGTTTACATTCCTTGTAATAGGAATAAAAGTGATCAAAAAAAAATTTTAAAAAGGGAAAGTGTAAAAAAAATAATAATAAATAAATGAAAAAAAAAATTAAAGCGCCCGCGTCCCCAGAAGCAAATGCATACGTAGGTCGTGCCCGCATATGTAAACGACGTTCACACCACATATGTGAGGTATCACCGCAAATGTTAGAGCGAGAGCAATAATTCTAGCCCAAGACCTCCTCTAACTCTAAACATGGAACCTGTAAAATTTTTAAAGCGTTGCCTATGGAGATTTTTAAGTACCAAAGTTTGGCACCATGCCACGAGCGTGTGCAATTTTAAAGCGTGACATGTGAGGTATCAATTTACTCGAGGTAACATCATCTGTCACATTATACAAAAAATTGGACTAACTTTACTGTTTTGGGTTTTTTTAAATCATGAAAGTGTTTCTTTTTCCAAAAAAAAAAAACACGTTTGAAAAATTACTGCTCAAATACCGTGTGACATAAAAAGTTGCAATTACCGCCATTTTATTCCCTAGGGTGTCTGCTAAAAAAAATATATATATAATGTTTGGGGGTTCTGAATAATTTTCTAGCAAAAAAATGATGATTTTTTACATGTAGGAGAGTGGTATGGAAGTGGTTAAAAACTGTCATTTTGGGTTTCAGTTTCGGCCAAGTGCATCCTGAATTTTAGATTTTGGCACCAAAATTTCCATTTCGTTGCACCTCTAATGAAAACCTGAAAAATGGATGATAGGACATTTTTTGTTTTCATTATCAAGTGGCTGAAGAGAGGATTGGATAAATCAATGACGTAAAAGCAGAATGTTCATTAAAATACCATGACGTACATCCCAGCAATAAAGACACTGGCTCAGCACACATAAAGGCTGCTCTGCTGGGGCCCCTGCAGGGTGACAGCTGCACTCTAATGAACTGATTGAATCCCCAAACCAGACAGTGCAGAGAGCGCAGCTTGCGAATACATTTTTAGATTATAAAATCAATTTTAGTTTTAGAAGAAAACACCTGCCTCGACAAAACTTGTTCTCTCTCCAGAAGAGTGAAAGCATAGTCGGATCGATAATGCTGAATTACGAACATTAAAATACAAATAAAGATGAGTCCCCTCGGTGTACACAAATCACAGCGTTGCATTGGGGAAGAGATGGCAGTTCTGCGCAGGCAGCGGGAACTGGGACAATTTTCTGTAAACATACTTAGCCATTATTAAAAAACGAGATCTTCCTCCCATAAGGCAAAGGGACTTTTTTTCCGTCTTACTCTCTGAAAACTGTGATGTCCCTCAACAGACAAAAACCCTAAAGGCCCTTTGCACACAGGGCCAGGCCAGCTGCAATGCATCCCTCCTGCCGCTTGGAAGGGACAGGCGCAGCATCCAGCCCCACTGAGGGCAGCCCAGCAAAGTCTATGGTAGGCTGAGGCTGGAGGCTGTACAGGATTCAAGGAAGAAGGTCTGAAATGCAGAAGACTTGCATTCCGGCCCTTCGCCCCTGGGCCCGAAATGCATCCAACTGCCACCTGCCATAGACTTTGACAGGCTGCCTGCAGCAAGGCTGGGCGCTGCCCCTGTCCATCCTAAGGGCATTAAAGTGCCGGGAGAGAGATGCACTGCAGTTGGACCGCCCCATGTGCAAGGGGCCTACATTGTAGCTATACCCATGTGCAGGGTGGATAAAAATCAATGATTTTTTTTAGAAAGTTTTTTTTATTTAAATCCGATTTTTTTTAAAATCAAATTTATCTTAATAAAATGCTTTTGGAGTAAAAATCTATCTAAAGATAGTTTTCTATTTAAGATACATTAACCACTTCAGCCCTGGAAGGGTTTACCCCCTTCCTGACCAGAGCACTTTTTGCGATTCGGCACTGCGTCGCTTTAACTGACAATTGCGCGGTCGTGCGACGTTGTACCCAAACTAAATTGACGTAATTTTTTTCCCCACAAATAGAGCTTTCTTTTGGTGGTATTTGATCACCTCTGCAGTTTTTATTTTTTGCGCTATAAACAAAAAAAAAGACAATTTTGAAAAGAAATTTTTTTTTACTTTTTGCTATAATAAATATCCAAAAAAAAAAGTAAAAACTGTAATCTCTCTAACTTCTTCCTCAGTTTAGGCCAATATGTATTCTTCTACATATTTTTGGTAAATACAATCGCAATAGACGTATATTGATTTGGTTGCGCAAAAGTTATCGCGTCTACAAACTATGGGAATAGATTTATGTAATTTTTAAATTTTTTTTTTACTAGTGATGGCGGCGATCTGTGATTTTTAGCGGGAATGCGACATTGCGGCGGACAGATTGGACACTTTTTTGGGAACAATTCCATTTATACTGTAGGGGGTGATCAAGGGGTTGAATGTGTTCTCTCACTGTGTTCTAACTGCAACTGCGCGAACTGCCGTACAGCTACAAGCGATTCGCGCAGAAGAGCTGACCTGCCACCGTATAACGACGGTGGCTGGTCAGCAAGCAGTTAATAATTTGGTTTATTCAGCATGAAATGGGGCTTAGTTACAGTATCTCACAAAAGTGAGTACACCCCTCACGTTTGCAAATATTTTATTATATCTTTTCATGTGCCAACACTGCAGAAATGACACTTTGCTACAATGTAAAGTAGTGAGTGTACAGCTTGTATAACAGTGTAAATTGTCCCCTCAAAATAACTCAGCACACAACCATTAATGTCTAAACTGTTAGCAAAAAAGTGAGTACACCCCTAAGTGAAAATGTCTAAATTGGGCCCAAAGTGTCAATATTTTGTGTGGTCACCATTATTTTCCAGCACTGCCTTAACCCTCTTGGGCATGGAGTTCAACAGAGCTTCACAGGTTGCCACTGGACTCCTCTTCCACTCCTCCATGATGACATCACAGAGCTGGTGGATGTTAGAGACCTTGCGCTCCTCCACCTTCCATTTGAGGACGCCCCACAGATGCTCCATAGGGTTTAGGTCTGGAGACGTGCTTGGCCAGTCCATCACCTTTACCCTCATCTTTTTTAGCAAGGCAGTGGTCATCATGGAGGTGTGTTTGGGGTTATGTTGGAATACTGCCCTGTGGACTCATCAGACCACAGGACATGGTTCCAGTAATGTCCGTAGTCTGCTTGTCTTCAGCAAACTGTTTTCAGGCTTTTTTGTGCATCATCATTAGAAGAGGCTTCCTTCTGGGACGACAGCCATGCAGACCAATATGATGCAGTGTGTGGCGTATGGTCTGAGCACTGACAGGCTGACCGCCCACCCCTTCAACCTCTGCAGCAATGCTGGCAGCACTCATACGTCTATTTCCCAAAGACAACCTCTGGATATGACGCTGAGCACATGCACTCAACTTCCTTGGTCAACCAGTACAAGGCCTGTTCTGAGTGGAGCCTGTCCTGTTAAACTGCTGTATGGTCTTGGCCACCGTGCTGCAGCTCAGTTTCAGGGTCTTGGAAATCTTCTTATAGCCCAGGCCATCTTTATGTAGAGCAAAAGTTCTTTTTTTTTCAGATCCCCAGAGAGTTCTTTTCCATGAGGTGCCATGTTGAACTTCCAGTGACCAGTATGAGAGAGTGAGAGTGATAACACCAAATTTAACACACCTGCTCCCCATTCACACCCGAGATCTTGTAACACTAATTAGTCACATGACAGGGAAAATGGCTAATTGGGCCTAATTTGGACATTAGGGGTGTACTCACTTTTCTTCTCAGTGGTTTAGACATTAATGGCTGTGTGTTGAGTTATTTGAGGGGACAGCAAATTTATACTGTTATACAAGCTGTACACTCACTACTTTACATTGTAGCAAAGTGTCATTTCTTCAGTGTTGTCACATGAAAAGATATAATAAAATATTTACAAAAATGTGAGGGGTGTACTCACTTTTCTGAAATACTGTATGTAGCATGAGGCTGTATATTCTGCAATATTTACATTTTTAGTAAACTCATTCAATGAATTCAAGCTCTACAAGCTGAGATAACATGCACTGCATTGATGGATTTACACATGTTCACAGTAACCATGAGATAAAACGAAGTTTAGGAATACTACTTTATCACATTGTTTTGCAAATCTATGTACACTACAAACTGTATGATTGAATCGGTTCTAATATCGCTGTTTTACTAACCTGACAGCTCAGCTTATTATTCTAAATAGGAAACCTTCATTTTGTTTGCACATATTAAAGATTCTAACTACCAGCAAGAATAAATCCTTACATTTAAAGAGCACCTGTCATTTCAGATCCATCATGGCAGCACTTGTTAGGGGGCATCCACTCACCTGCTGCCACCATGTCCCACACCTTGTTGTGTCACTGCCACATCACCAGCCGTCCCATTAAAGAGATTGGGACTGTCAGTGAGTCAACAGCGGGTCAGAGGAGCCCTGCTGCGGGACAGAGATGACAGTTGCTCATAAAAAATTATGATTTAATTTGAGTTGATTTAAATCAAGCTTTTTTACTAGTGATTTAAATCAAATCCACCCTGTCCATGTGTGCTTAATTATGTGTAATGTGTGCTGCTTTTACTAAGGATCTTGTTGCTTTTTTCCCCCTGCTTAGCAGGGAAAAAAAATCCACCAAGATCCCGCCAGTAAACAGAGCTCTGTATTGTTTACAAATCACAGAGCTCTGTTCGGTGAATGACTGAGCCGATCACCGGGTGCCGGCAGGCCAATCGTTGGCTGAAACCCACTGATCGGCTTGTGCTGTGATGAATCAAAGCATAACCAGGCCGGTGGGCGAGTGGGTCATGTACTAGTTACGTGCTCCAGCGCAGGAAGTCCACTTTGCCACCATACATCCTCATGATGCAGTCGGCTAACAATTAAAGTGTTTGTAAACTCATATATTAAAGTCTATGCCAGCCCCTCTATTAGAGCCTGGCATAGCACACTGTGTCGGTTTTAAAAAAAAAACAAGCATTGAAAATACCTATTTAGAGCTGTCTTCAGGCCGGTCATATGACCCACGGCCGCTTTTCAGCTCCGATATATGGATACTGCAGGAGGGACTGAGATCCCCCTTTGTCAGGAGATCACATGGCTGCTCAGCCCCTCCTGCAGTATCCCTAGAAACCGGCCAAGAGTCATGTGACCGGCCTGAAGATCGGGCTAAAGAAGTATTTACAATGCTCATTTTTTAAAACAGCTAACACAGTGTGCTATGCCAGGCTCTAATAGAAGGGCTGGCATAGTCTTTTTTATTTTTATATCTTTCTATTAACGGCGATAGCGGCCAGGAGGGGTGGTTACAGAGAAACAGGCAGGGAGGAAGGGGAGAGATGAGAGCAGGGCTGCTGACGTCACAGACAAGGGTGGTCAGGGCTCAGAAGCCCTGGCTTCATAGTCTATGCCAGGGATATGCAATTAGCGGACCTCCAGCTGTTACAGAACTACAAGTCCCATGAGGCATAGCAAGACTCTGACAGCCACAAGCATGACACCCAGAGGCAGAGGCATGATGGGACTTGTAGTTTTGCAACAGCTGGAGGTCTGCTAATTGCATATCCCTGTTCTATGCAGAGAGGGGATACAGGAAGTGTCAGGTTCGGGGGGGGGGGGGGGTAGATTACACAGCACAAGCACTGTGCTGTGTAATCTGCTTTAAGGGACCAGGACCTGTATTTTTTGGGGGGTTAGCAAACACTTTAAAGAATCAGATTCAATGGACTTCAATGAGACCACGGAGATGAATAAATAACGGATTGTCCAATATGCATGAAAAGGTGCAAACAACTATTTTGAATAACTGCCTGTTGAGTCCAAAGCCCCCAACTTGATGAAAAGTAACAATGAGTTCTATGGTTTGGATTTGCTCTAAAAAAAAAGAAAGAAAGGTGATTTTGTTTCATTTGTGACAAATTACCTTTAAATTACCAGTACAACTCGGTGAATTAATTTTCTTGCATAAAAGCCACCCGGAGCGCAGTTCTCAATAACGTCATAACCTTGCTAATGCATTGTTTATACATGAAGATTGCAAAATATTTCACCTTGAGGGGCAGCGAGCGTAAATAAGCCAATTTAGAATACAGAGCGCTTAGCATATTCACACTAAGCAAGGACTTAACCACGGGGCGGAACTCTTCAAAGTCCCTTAGAATATAATTAATATGGTGCTGATGTGCTGTCACCACCCGAGGTGTCGGAATGTCAACATACAACGCAACTAAAATCTAACGCAATGGCATCTGTAAACAGGAGGCCTAGGGGTTAACAATACAAGGTTCCAGATTCATTATCTCTCTGAACGGATGTAAGACTCAGGGTGAAATATTCCTGAAAAATAAAGCATGCAACATTTTATGGGTTTCTTGGCACACGGAAGAAATATGAGGTTAAAAATCATTTTACAGCATGGCACTGCAGATATATTGTTTTTCAATAAACACTCTGCATACTAAGAATATAAGTGATATCGCATGTATAAAGCTGTTACATGGAATGAATCTGCATGAATTAGAACAAGAAAAAAAATTCACTGTGACAGTGGGATGCTTGATGAGTTTCTGCAAAGCTTTTAAAGAAGAACTCCAGGTATTATTTTTTATTTTCCCATCTGGTGGGGCTGTGCCTGCACTGGATGGGTTAACTGCTCATTATTTATATAGGGCACATGTGTCAAACATAAGGCCCATGGGCTGAATCTGGCCCGCCAGGCCATTTTATGTGGCCCTCGCACCTAAGGCTTTTTTTTGAGCAAGGACCCTGAACACTGTGCATAGCACACCCCTAAACCCTGCAGTCTGTATTTAGCACATTCCTCAACCCTGCACACATTGCACCCCTAAACTCTGTACGTAGCACACCCCTGAACTCTGCACTCTATGCATAGCACACCCCTGAACTCTGCACTCTATACATAGCATACCCCTGAACCCTGCACCCTATACATAGCACACCCCTGAACCCTGCACTCTATACATAGCACAACCCTGAACCCTGCACTCTATACATAGCATACCCCTGAACCCTGCACTCTATACATAGCGCACCCCTGAACGCTGCACCCTATACATAGCGCACCCCTGAACCCTGCACTCTATACATAGCGCACCCCTGAACCCTGCACTCTATACACAGCACACCCCTGAACCCTGCACTCTATACACAGCACACCCCTGAACTCTGCACTCTATACATAGCACACCCCTGAACTCTGCACTCTATACATAGCACACCCCTGAACTCTTCACTCTATACATTGCACACCCCTGAACTCTGCACTCTATACATAGCACACCCCTGAACTCTGCACTCTATACATAGCACACCTCTGAACTCTGCACATCGCACACCGCTGAACTCTGCACTCTGTGCCTAGTGCATCCATGAACTCCGCACATAATGCACTCCTGATATTTTTTGCCCCCTTAAGATCCTTCCCCTGGTAATTTGGCCACACTCACCATTGGATGCGGATCGACGGGGGTGGGTGGGTGTGGTTGAGTTCTGGACAAAATGAGCAGCTAAGAAAATATGCCCAGAGTTCTTTATTAAATCTGTAATTTAGGTATGGACTATTTCACATTGCTTGGAGCAATGTAAGCACTGTATGTATATGGCATACCTGTGGGATCTCTGTGGAAGCTGGAAATCACTTAAGTAGGCACCACTACTACAATGATCTCCATTAATTACATGTGTATAATACACCAGCTCTACCCTAAAAAAATCAAAATTGTGACAAAAAAAGAACACAAGTAGCTGCTGTCACAAACAAGTGAACTTGTTAATACATTGCACAGGAAGGGGTTGCACATCTATGATGAAATGCACAGGGAGGGACTTCTGGTTTTCTGATTGTGTTTCTTGAAACCCTGAACTTTTATCTATCTTGTAAGTGCAATATATTCTTTTAAAGTGGTAGTAAACCTAAGGAAGGAAAAAAAAAAGGAGGTCCGGTCAGCTTGCAAGGTAATATAATGTGCTAGTATGCATTGTATACTAGCACATTATGAAAGATTTACCTTAAAACGAAGCTTTCCAATCAATGCTTACAAGGCTCCCATCTTCACTTGGTCTTTGTGAGGGGGTCCATGGCACAGAGCTTTGAAGGACCGGCATGAGTATGCTGTTCTTTCATTGTGCATGCGCCGGTGACATCACCGACTGCCAAGCAAGCCAATATCTCTTAAACATGTAGTTATGATCAATTTGTATTATTTTCGGTTTTTTGATCTTTTCTTATATATCACTGTGATTTCCTTGTAGAAATGATAAGGATTACATTCTACATTTGTGACTAGAAGAGTCCTAAGGAAGCAGAAATTTCCAACGAAACGCGTAGACTTCGGCTCTCATTTTCTATCTACATTGTTTTGTATCATATGGTCCCTTATATGCACTGTGTGTAATCGAAAACATTCTAGATGCATTTTTTATGCCCTTTGAGACAGTTTTTATTGTACATTTTGAATAAAAGTAACATATTGAGGTTTTTATCCAATATTGTATGTATGAGTTACTATTAGAGGTACTGTATACTTAAATTTATTTTGTTTGTTGTACCATTTGCATGCACACCACCCGGTAATGTCCACATGTGAGTCTCCATAGTTGAAAGAACTAAAATCCAATGAATGAAAAGGGGTCTGGCCAGAAATAGACTAGGGAGAAAAGAGCAGGACAATGCTGGACATCATCTAGCCAGGAACTGAGGCAGGCTCTATCTGACTTGCTTCAGCTTCTAACGCACAGTGTGAGAAGATATCACTGGTTTCAGTGGGAGGAATAGTGCCCTGTCATTGCTGCCCGTCGCCTGATGTACCTGAGTTGACAGGAAAAGCTGGGAGCCACCAGCGCCGCCGAGGACACCGGACTGACACCCACAGACATCAGCATGGATCCCAGAGCACAGCGGGAAAACAAACTGCTTACACAAAGAGCTTCATTATTGCTATCATGTGAGTTGCTCTTTTTCCCCTCAACAAATGGTTTAATGATTGCTGCACTAAGATGGCACTGCTCCTTTCTCCGTGTATTTCCTCCAGAGTTCCCTCTGTCTCTTCATGAGCCTCAAGCACCCTCGGACGTCCAAGGACAGTTTATTGAACTGATTGAACTACACTATATTTTCAAAAGTATTGGGACACCTGCCTTTACACACACACACACATTTTAATGGCATACCAGTCTTAGTCTGTAGGGTTCAATATTGAGTTGGCCCACCCTTTGCAGCTATAACAGCTTCAACTCTTCTGGGAAGGCTGTCCACAAGGTTTAGGAGTGTCTATGGGAATGTTTAAACATTCTTCCAGAAGCGCATTAGTGAGGTCAGGCACTGTTGTGGCCAAGAAGGCCTGGCTCACAGTCTCTGCTCTAATTCATCCCAAAGGTGTTCTATCGGGTTGAGGTCAGGACACTATGCGGGCCAGGTAAGTTCCTCCACCGCAAACTCACTCATCCATGTCTTTATGGACCTTGCTTTGTGCACTGGTGCGCAGTCATGTTGGAACAGGAAGGGGCCCCATCCCCAAATTGTTCCCACAAAGTTGGGAGCATGAAATTGCCCAAAATGTCTTGGTATGCTGACAACTTAAGAGTTCCCTTCACTGGAACAAAGAGGCCAAGTCCAACCTCTAAAATACAACCCCACACCGTAATCCCCCCTCCAACAAATGATTTGGACCAGTGCACAAAGCAAGGTTCATAAAGACATGGATGAGCGAGTTTGGGGTGGAGGAACCTGACTGGTTTGACAGAGTCCTGGGCTCAACCCAATAGAACACCTTTGGCATGAATTAGAGTGGAGACTGTGAGCCAGGCCTTCTTATCCAACATCAGTGCTGACCTCACAAATGTGCTTCTGGAAGAATGGTCAAACATTCCCATAGACACTCCTGAACCTTGTGGACAGCCTTCCCAGAAGAGTTGAAGCTGTTATAGCTGCAAAGAATGGGCCAACTCAATATTGAACCCTACAGACTACGACTGGGATGCCCTTAATTTACATGTGCATGTAAAGGCAGGCGTCCCAATACTTTTGACAATATAGTGTACATGGACTCTTCTTAATACTAACATTACCTTACTCACCCATTATTTTGACATCATTGTCTGGGCACAGCCGTACCAGCTTTCCCTAAGTGTGCCAAATACCCCTCAGTTGGAGAAATAGTGCCCCAAGGGCTGAATAAAGGCCAGCAAAGGGTCGCATCTGGCCCACAGGCCGCAGTTTGGAGACCACTAACCTAGGGGGTAGAAAGTATAAATCTGATCCTGATATTCAACATGTTTAGAAGACAGAAACAGAATAAGAAAGTTTTATGCCCTGCAACTTCTTGAATGTGCAAATGTTTTATAGAGCCACTTTTATTTAGAGTAAAAAAAAAAGCTGTTTACATCTGCATGCCATCCTGTTTATTGGGCTCCATTAAACTGCAGCTGGCGCACACATGGCTCTTCCAGTTTTAACTACAAATTCATTTATCAAGTATTGTTTTTTTTTAGATGGACCAATTGAGCTGTCAACAGGCTGCTAGCACTGCCTAATGTAATAATAAACTGATTTATCTAGCACCAATGCCTGGCCGGAAATCGCTGGGCTATTCTAGCTCATTATGAGCTGCTTATTATGCCAAGACGGTTTCTTCACCATTTTATGTAAAAGAGATATTTGTTACTAAAGTGCACCTGTCATTTAATAATGGAAAACATCCTGGAAGAATAAAAAAATAAAAAGAAGAAAAGACGCTTGCAGAAATTATGTTATAGGAACAGGATGATAACACAGAGGGGAAATAGACACTCGGCTTGGTTCCTCTGCCATTTTATTTTAGTTATGATTATTATACAGAATTTATATAGCACTGACAGTTTGCGCAGCACTTAGTTTGGAAGGGTCGCTGTTAAGGCACTTTGCATAATAATCTTGCTACAGAAAACACTACCTGTAAATAATCTCAACTTAAACTTACTAAACCCAGGACCCTGCATTCATTATATCTGGTATTCTATAGCAGTGGTTCTCAACCCTGTCCTCAAGTACCCCCAACAGGCCATGTTTTGGGAATTTCTCTTAGATAAAATAGCTGTCCAAAATACCATGCCATTGACTCGGATTTAAAGCACCTGTGCAAGATAAAGGAAAATCTGCAAACCTGGCCTGTTGGGGGTACTTGAGGACAGGGTTGAGAACCACTGTCCTACAGTGCACAAGACGTGGAAATGCAATTATTTCAGTAACTATAAACTGCTAAATAACTTTTCTCAACCGCAGGTTATAGTCATGTGACTTCTATCAGTGTCCAATCAAGTACTACTTCAAGCTTGTAGGAGTTTTCATTCTACCCTGACTGTCCTATGAGGCTGCAGGATCCCTGACCCTCTGTGTGGACAGTGCTGATTGGCCCTGTGAAGCTACAGGCACCATTCAGATATCGTTTTTATCTGCTGGCGATTCTGTGTAAGATAAAAGTGGTCTCTGCTGCGGATTCACCCCGACATCACTTTTATCAGCAATGGGAGAGGTGCCCATCCCCCTCCCGCCGTTTTCCCGACATCTCCGCTGCTTACTGGACCCACCGGTAGCGCCGGATATGATCGGGTCCGTTCCCCCCAGATCTCATATTTAGGATGTCCTGTCATGCTTTTTTCTACTACGGAATGTTTACATTTTTGTAATAGGAATAAAAGTGATCAAAATGTTTCAATATAAAAAGTAAAGAAAAAAAATTAAATTGCGCCGTCCCGCGAATGCATACGCAAGTCCCGCCCACATATGAAAACGGTGTTCAAACCACACATGTGAGGTATCGCCGCGATCGTTAGAGTGATAGCAATAATTCTAGCACTAAATCTCCTCTGTAACTCAAAACTGGTAACCTGTAGAAATTTTTAAATGTAGCAGATGGAGATTTTTAACTGCCAAAGTTTGTCGCCATTCCACAAGCGGGTGCAATTTTGAATCATGACACGTTGGGTATCAATTTTCTCGGCGTAACATCATCTTTCACCATATGGAAAAAAATTGGCCTAACTTTACTGTTGTCTTATTTTTTAACTCAAAACGACCGCTGCGCAAATATACAAAAAGTATTGCAATGACCACCATTTTATTCTCTAGGGTGTTAGAAAAACAGGAATATATAATGTTTGGGGTTTTAAGTAATTTTATAGCAAAAAAGTCCAAAAAATAGGCCCAGTATGGAAGTGGTTAAGGCTGGATTTCAGGCAGATACATAAAAAATATACTAATACTTGGTAGGTATACAGAAAAAACCCTAAAAAAAAACCCACAAAATATATATTAAATAATGGTAGGAAATTGTAGTTTTAGTCTCCTGCACAGCATGATTTGGATTCTTGAGAGGGAACGCAGCTCTACAAATCAATCAGCCTCTAAAGCTCACCATAAACGTTGCAATCAGAGTTTACAATTTTTGTAATATGAGGACCTAAACTATTCAGTCAGACCCTTGCCCTCCATAGCAGCCAGTAGATCTAAAGGAGATTATCCAATCAAATACTACTGTGTGTGAAGAGCTTTAGGCACTGCACAATGCTGTCAGTCTAGCACTGGGAGATTAAAGTGGTGCGTGAATCACAAGACTGGCTGAACAGAATGACAACTCTTTAAAGTATAACTAAAGGCAAAACTTTTTTTTTTTAGTTTTGGAGTGGAGAGGGATTGCAGCCCTTGCCAGTTTTTATTGTGCCCCTATCTACACCCCCCCCCTCCCTGTATACCATTATCATTGAAAGTGAAAGTAAAAAGAAAACCACAAATTTTGGGTTGTCCCCAGAAAAGTAATAGATGGGAAATCTTCCAATGGGGGACACTAGTTCTGGTGACCTGGCGGTCCCCAAAAAAATCATTTAATTTGCATAGATATCCTCTCACTTCCTGTTTGGCCATGGAACAGGAAGTGAAGGGAAATCTCCGCAATGGGACAGAAATGGCAGAAGAAAAATAGACAGCGGTTATAACCCTCCTTTACTCTAAAATGAAAAAAGTTTGGTCCACTTATTAGATCGCCCCCTTCCCCTGTATTAATGTATACTGTAATAGTACTAAAATGTACCTGTGGTGAAAAAAGTTAGAATATATCCTTGCCCTATTCCCTGCTTCCACCTGCAGCACCTAGGCCAGATTGAGATCACGCTCCTTCTGGCAAGAAATGATGGGGATCCAAAATCTCACAAGATGATTCTCCTGCACTGTATGCTGTACCCTTCTCTTACGGGAATTGTTGTGTTCATCATTCTCCAGGGAAAAGTGATGGTTACATAAGCATTTATTCTAATATGTTTTTCTTATAAGTACATTTTGGTTGTATTATTGTATAGCAATTTGGAAAGCAGAGGGGACCCTGATCTAATGAAAGGATCTTGCATTCTCTTGTAAGGTCCGCTGTCAGTTTAGCACTGAGCTCAGCCTTCTTCACCTCTGAACTGTCAACTTCTACTGGTCAGAGAGAATACACAACTCTGAAAAGCATGGGGTTGGCTTAGCATCAGGTTAAAAAAAGCCTATATACAGACATTGGAGTCTAGGACGGGGGGCTCCATTAGAAGATTAAAATAATTGAGGGTTTAATAAAACACTAGGGTGCACATTTTATGCCTGCTCTTTTTTAGTTTTGGGTAGGTTGGGAAAGGTTGGTTTAAAGGAAATTCTCCCCTCTCTTTCTGTCCTGAGAAAGAAGGGTCCAAGGACAAGGGGGTGACAAATCTCTCCAATGGGCACAGAGGCATTTTTTTTTATAGCTGAATGGGGAAAAGTTATAGATTGTGGGGGGGGGGGGGGGGCTTACTAAACTGGAGCACATAAGAATCTGGTGTAGCTGTGCAAGGTAGCCAATCAGCTTCTAACTTCAGCTTGTTACTAAACCCACAGCAGTAAAATCAGTCTGTATATGCAGTAAAGCATGCTTGTTATACTCACTGTGGACGCTAAGGGGTTAATCCTTTGCATTGTGTAAAAAGGCTGCGTGATCCTGTATGCACAGATCCTCCCCTTTTTGCATTGTATCCAAAACATGTCCAGATAAGACAGAGTTACTGGAGTCACTCTGCACATGCTCAGTTTGGTGTGTAGAGAGAGTTTTTTTTTTTCCTGGGAGAGTGCGTGTGATCAGAACAGGGCCAATAAGCTCTGTCCACACAGAGGGTCAGGTGTCCTGCATCCTGATAGGACAGCCAGTGCTGTATGAAAACTCCTCCTACAAGCTGTAACCAGACACTGGTAGAAGTCACAAGACTGCTATATACTGCTGATGAGAAAAGGTATTTAGCGGTTTATATTTAGTAAAATAATTGCATTTCCATGTTCTGTGTACTGTGGGAGATCAGATACAGTGAATGTGGGGTCCTGGGTTTAGCTTTGACAATAAAATCTGGAAGCGGATTGGTTTCTGTGCAGAGCTGCACCAGATTTTGCACTCTCCAGTTTTAGTAAATCTTCCACTCTGTGTCTTCCACCCCTATTCCCTTCATGTCCATGTGTCATAGGCATATACAAGTGAATATTTCCCCAACTCAGTCAACTCTTGGGGAATTTATTGATTAATTCGCTCTGGTAATTCAAAAGTTAATTTATACATAGACTAAATTTATAAGCAGTATACTTTGCACTTTTAGGCCTCATACACACGGGCGTATCTTTAAAAATAAACAAAACGTCGGGCCCGACGTCAAGGAAAAAAAAAAATCGGCGATTTTCGGCGTTATGCATCGGCGTTAGTGAGCGTCGGCGTCAATAGGCGTTTTTAAAAAAAATTATCCCTCTGCTATTTTTCAACCTAAAAACGTCGGCGTCAAAAAACGCTGGTACAATATTAGTTGGCGTTTGTTGGCGTCGGTGTCAAAAAATGCCAAAACATTACAGCCTCAGAACGCGATGGCCGTGGGTTCTACTTTCAGCTCACTAACGCCGACGCCATCTACAGCTCAAAAACACCAACGTTTTCATGGGGCCATTGACTAACATGGAGAGCTGCAAAAAATGCCAGAAAATGCCGGCGTCAAAAAACCTCCGTGTGTATGAGGTCTTATACTTTCATCCCAACAAACCCATATGAAATTAGGTAAATTGTAAAGTGGAAACGAGTTACAACACCTGTCAGCTTTTTGTTGCTGGATACAGCAAAGAATCGCCATTCCACTTATATTATAAGGCGGCTTACCTATAGGTACAGTAAATATCTCCTAAACATGCACCGTTTAATAGATATTTACTTTTGATGCAGTCGGTGACATCACTGGCACATGCGCTGAGAAGGAACGGCATACCGTGCTGTTCTTTCAGAGTCCTGTGCTGTGAATGGCGGCTCCCGTGTGCATTTATGGAAGTGACGTCATTGCGGCTCCGACCACTCACACACACTGCGAACCCGGAAGGAAGACCGGGTGAAGACGGAAGCTCCAGCGGTGACAGCGCATTGTTGGAGGGATTCATTTAAAGGAAACTTTCACACATTGTGCTAGTAAGCAATGCAGACTAGCACATTATGACATTGCCTTGCAGGATTTAAAAAAAACAAAAACAGTGGTTTACTACCGCTTTAGGGCCCCTTTCAAACAGATTTCAGGCAGACACGATCAGACACGAGTCTGTTTACACCCACCTACATCCAATCTGATCCTCCAAACAGAGACAGATGGGGATCCCTTTCCATCCAGTGGATCGGATTGGCAGTCGGGTGTAAATCAGGTGGTCCATTTACATCCGACCGCCCATAGAAGAGAGCGGGCTGAGTCTGTGTCCACTCAGCATAAGCGGAGCAGACACGGACCTGCCATCTGCCTGCTCAGCCGGGATCAGCGGAGAGATCTCCTGCTGAGCAAGCGGATCACAGCTGCAGTCCACCCCACGTGAAAGGGGCCTTAATTGACTAAAATACGACTAAAACTAAAAATTCAGATTACTAAAATACGACTAAAACTAAGCCTAGGTTCACATTGCAGTGATTTGGCATGCGATTTGACATGTCTAATCGCATGCCAAATCAACAGCAATTGCCGGCAATGGCATCGCCCGAATCGGTGCAACACCGCATTTGCAGCGCCGCACCGATTCCCAAAAGTACTTTCTGTACTACGTTTGGCAACTTCAGGGTGCGATTTCTGTACACATCTGTGCAGCAACCCACACAGATGTCTCTGAAATCACCCCCGAAGTTGGGACTGACATGGGGGAATGAAACTGTGTGAGTTCGGCTAAACTCGCACGATTTCATTCCCACTGTCAGAGTGAACCTGGGCTAAAATGACATTTAGTCAAAAGACTAGGATTAAAACTAAAATTGAAATTTGGCGTCAAAATTAACAGTCAGCTTCTAACTTCAGCTTTTTCAATTAAGCTTTGACAAAAGAAAAAAAAGGGAAGCTGATTGGTTTCTACGCAGAGCTGCACCAGATTTTGCACTTAGGGCCTTGCACCCACCCCCGTAAGACTGTCAAATTAGGACTATACTATCCTTTTGGCAAGATCCATTGGAATGCAGACTAAACCAAGTTCCAAGACACTACAGCATTGTGCTGGAGCATCTTCTTGTGAGATCCGGCAAATCCGGATACTCAGTGGAAGGCTGGGGAGGTTAACCTTGCCTAGGAGTCCCGGCAGAAGCCAGGGTTTACTGCAGCATTTTGGTTTGGTGAGACTCGGCAAATAAGCAGACCATGCTATCTTGTCCTCTTGCAACACCTGGAGAAGATTACGGATTGCATTTCTCCGGGGTTGCACTTTAATGAAATTAGTGCTCTGACATTACCCCGAAGCACCCATGAACAACCTGCAATTTGCACATCAGATCTCAGAAACTTGTTTTGAAAACTGTGTGATTTGCCACGACGTGCTGTCATCTTGTCCGGTTTAATGACAAGAACATCCATTTGAAGATTTTCACGGACAGATGAAGAGATAAATGTTGGCAAAATGAGTTTTATAAATAACATTTTAATACCCCAGAAACACAGATAATCATCTACGGTAAATGGCAAATGAATTAAAAGCAGCGGGTACACAGGGGGAGAGCGGCTTGACACGCTGGATGGCAGCCTGTTACCTGCCTAATTTCACATGGGATGATCAAGGTCAATCGGGTAAATTGATCACAGCTGATGCGCTGTCTAAATATTTAAACAGATAAAAAGGAACTAACACTAAATATATCCTACCGGCTTTCTTCCTCTACAGACACCATGATTTAAAGAGCCTGATAAAGTCTTTGTACTTCAGAAGATAATTAACAAAGCACACAAGAAGGTGATAGATACTGAAGATGACCACCTTGATGTACTCTGGGCTTTCATTAGAAAGATGTTAATTATTTTCAGTGAATAGTTTTTGAATTATCATTAGTTTTAAACTGTTAAAGCTGAACTGCAGGCTAACAGCTAAATACACAGATAGAATACATAGGGAGGGCTTCATCTGCTAAAGCCCTGGAACCCAACTTGCAGGAACAGCCCTTTGACACTTATTATGTGGCCCCTGCAGACAGTAGTTTGCACTTTCCTTATTTGCCAGTTGCCGCCCAAGGGCATCCCTGTGTGTCCTTCAGTTGCAGTGGGTATACCAGGATGAAGCCTGCAGCTACAGGCATCATCTCGGTATCTTTATTTTGGCCAATGAGTCTCTTTTTTTATAAAAGCGATCCTAGCGTCTAATTAGACCCTCTCCCGAGGCCTTCAGGTGCTTTCCCGGGCTCACCCATCCCACCAGGGAAGCGTGGATTGCAGCCAGCAATTTCTTTGGCTGATCATAAAGATCGAGGTTTAGAATGTCTCCGATAATCTCTATAGTCTAAGACAGGGGTCCCAAAACTGCGGCCTGAGTGCAGGATGTGGCCCTTTGCTAGCCTTTATCCAGCGCTTGGGTCACTATACCATACCTTCCACTAATATGAGGCACTATTCCTTCCACTGACACCAATAGCAGGGCATAATTCCTCCCAGTAATACCAATGATGGAGTACTATTCCTCCCAGTATTACCAATGAGGGGGGCACCATTCCTCCCATTAATACCAATGATGGGGCACCATTCCTCCCATTAATACCAATGATGGGGCATCATTCCTTTCAGTAATACCAATGAGGAGGCACTATTCCTCCCAGTAATACCAGTGTTGGGGCACTATTCCTCCCAGTAATACTAATGAGGGAGCACTATTCCTCCCAGTAATACCAATGAGGGGGGCACTATTCCTCCCAGTAATACCAATGAGGGGGGCACTATTCCTCCCAGTAATACAAATGATGGGGCATTATTCCTCCCAGTAATACAAATGAGGAGGTACTATTCCTCCCAGTAATACTAATGAGGAGGTACTATTCCTCCCAGTAATACCAATGAGGAGGTACTATTCCTCCCAGTAATACCAATGAGGTACTATTCCTCCCAGTAATACCAGTGATGGGACACTATTCCTCCCAGTAATACCAATGAGGAGGTACTATTCCTCAGTAATACCAGTGATGGGGCACTATTCCTCCCAGTAATACCCGTGATGGGGACATTATTCCTCCCAGTAATACCAGTGATGGGGCAATATTCATCCCAGTAATACCAGTGATGGGGCACTATTCCTCACAGTAATACCCGTGATGGGGACATTATTCCTCCCAGTAATACCAGTGATGGGGCAATATTCCTCCCAGTAATACCAATGAGGGGACACTAATCTTCCCATTAATACCAATGATGGGGCACCATTCCTCCCAGTAATAGCAGCGATAGGGCACCATCCCTTCTAGTAATACCAGTGAGGGGGCACTATTCCTCCCATTAATACCAATGATGAGGCACCATTCCTCCCAGTAATACCAATGAGGGGGCACTATTCCTCCCAGTAATACCAATGAGGAGGCACTCTTCCTCCCAGTAATACCAGTGATGGGGCACTATTTCTCCCAGTAATACTAATGAGGGGGCGCTATTCCTCCCAGTAATACCAATGAGGGGGGCACTATTCCTCCCAGTAATACCAATGATCGGGCACTATTCCTCCCAGTAATACCAATGATGGGGCACTATTCCTCCCAGTAATACCAGATGGGGCACTATTCCTCCCAGTAATACCAGTGATGGGGCACTATTCCTCCCAGTAATACCAGTGATGGGGCACTATTCCTCCCAGTAATACCAGTGATAGGGCACTATTCCTCCCAGTAATACCAGTGATGGGGCACTATTCCTCCCAGTAATAACAGTGACGGGGTACTATTCCTCCCAGTAATACCAATGAGGGGACACTAATCTTCCCATTAATACCAACGATGGGGCACCATTCCTCCCAGCAATAGCAGCGATGGGGCACCATCCCTTCCAGTAATACCAATGAGGGGGCACTATTCCTCCCATTAATACCAATGATGAGGCAC
>BLSH010523653.1:1395423-1410936 GCA_018402905.1 Glandirana rugosa
AATGACCCTCCTTATCATGGGGTAGTGACAATAATGACACTCCTTATCACGGGGTAGTGACCATAATGACCCTACTTATCACGGGGTAGTGACCATAATGACCCTACTTATCACGGGGTAGTGACCATAATGACCCTCCGGGCACTATTCCTCCCAGTAATACCCATGATGGGGACATTATTCCTCCCAGTAATACCAGTGATGGGGCACTATTCATCCCAGTAATACCAGTGATGGGGCACTATTCATCCCAGTAATACCAGTGATGGGGCACTATTCCTCACAGTAATAACAGTGATGGGGTACTATTCCTCCCAGTAATACCAATGAGGGGACACTAATCTTCCCATTAATACCAACGATGGGGCACCATTCCTCCCAGCAATAGCAGCGATGGGGCACCATCCCTTCCAGTAATACCAATGAGGGGTCACTATTCCTCCCAGTAATACCAATGATGGGGCATTATTCCTCCCAGTAATACAAACGAGGAGGTACTATTCCTCCCAGTAATACTAATGAGGAGGTACTATTCCTCCCAGTAATACCAATGAGGAGGTACTATTCCTCCCAGTAATACCAATGAGGTACTATTCCTCCCAGTAATACCAGTGATGGGGCACTATTCCTCCCAGTAATAACAGTGACGGGGTACTATTCCTCCCAGTAATACCAATGAGGGGACACTAATCTTCCCATTAATACCAACGATATGGCACCATTCCTCCCAGCAATAGCAGCGATGGGGCACCATCCCTTCCAGTAATACCAATGAGGGGGCACTATTCCTCCCATTAATACCAATGATGAGGCACCATTCCTCCCAGTAATACCAATGAGGGGGCACTATTCCTCCCAGTAATACCAGTGATGGGGCACTATTCCTCACAGTAATACCAATGAGGGGACACTAATCTTCCCATTAATACCAATGATGGGGCACCATTCCTCCCAGTAATAGCAGCGATAGGGCACCATCCCTTCCAGTAATACCAATGAGGGGGCACTATTCCTCCCATTAATACCAATGAGGAGGCACTATTCCTCCCAGTAATACCAGTGATGGGGCACTATTTCTCCCAGTAATGCTAATGAGGGGGCGCTATTCCTCCCAGTAATACCAATGAGGGGGGCACTATTCCTCCCAGTAATACCAATGATCGGGGCACTATTCCTCCCAGTAATACCAATGATCGGGCACTATTCCTCCCAGTAATACCAATGATGGGGCACTATTCCTCCCAGTAATACCAATGAGGAGGCACTATTCCTCCCAGTAATACAAATGAGGAGGTACTATTCCTCCCAGTAATACCAATGAGGGGGCACTATTCCTCCCAGTAATAGCAGTGATGGGACACTATTCCTCCCAGTAATACCAATGAAGAGGTACTATTCCTCCCAGTAATACCAGATGGGGCACTATTCCTCCCAGTAATACCAGTGATGGGGCACTATTCCTCCCTGTAATACCAGTGATAAGGGCACTATTCCTCCCAGTAATACCAGTGATGGGGCACTATTCCTCCCAGTAATAACAGTGACGGGGTACTATTCCTCCCAGTAATACCAATGAGGGGACACTAATCTTCCCATTAATACCAACGATGGGGCACCATTCCTCCCAGCAATAGCAGTGATGGGGCACCATCCCTTCCAGTAATACCAATGAGGGGGCACTATTCCTCCCATTAATACCAATGGTGAGGTACCATTCCTCCCAGTAATACCAATGAGGGGGCACTATTCCTCCCATTAATACCAATGATGAGGCACCATTCCTCCCAGTAATACCAATGAGGGGGCACTATTCCTCTGAGTAATACCAATGATGGGGCACTATTCCTCCCAGTAATACCAGTGAGGGGGCACTATTCCTCCCAGTAATACCAGTGATGGGGCACTATTCCTCCCAGTAATACCAGAGAGGGGGCACTATTCCTCCCAGTAATACCAATGAGGGGGCACTATTCCTCCCAGTAATATCAGAGAGGGGGCACTATTCCTCCCAGTAATACCAATGAGGGAGTACTATTCCTCCCAGTAATATCAATGATGGGGAACCATTCCTCCCAATAATACCAATGATGGGGCACTATTCCTTCCAGTAATACCAATGACGGGGTACTATTCCTCCCACCGACCACGGCGCAATGTAACTGGCCACTAACCCTGAGGCAATGTCTATTCTCACTAATGCTGGGCCCGTGATATTTTCTACCCTCACTGGCCACAGTCTGGCTAATTACAGTCTGAAGGACAGTAAACTTGTTCTTTGTTTGAAAAGTTTGGAGACCCCTGGTCTAAGAAACAAGAAGTATTTTGTCACGTCCTGTTTCGCTTGTGTATTAGCTGACTGGATCTGTGTTTGATTGGCTGCGTTGAAGGCCAGAGGAGAAAACTATCTATAAAGAGGCCTGTCACGGCCCATGCTCTCACCAGGGATGTTGAGTAGTAAAGTTGATAAAAAAGAAATTTTAAATAAAACAAAAAAAAAAAAAAATCAGAACCCCTGCAACCCTATACTTCCACGCAAAGGCACGCATATGTTAAGTATGTTCACACCACACGTGAGGTATCGCCGCGAACAATAAAAGAAAATCAATAATTCTAGCACCAGACCTCCTGTGTAACTCTATCCTAGTAACTAATAATGGGTCTGGGCGAATTTGCATCGAACCTGCCAGGAAGCCAGCACTGCACACTGCCAATCATAGGCAGCTTGTGTATGTGCATCTTATGGTCAGGAAATGCCTCACTGCCTATGACTGGTAATGTGCAGTGACAGCTTTGTGGTTGGTTTGAATCGAACACGCCCAATCCCATCACCACTGGTAACCTGTAAAGGCTTTTTAAAGCATCACCTAAGGAGATTTTTAGGTACCGTAGTTTGACGCTGTTCCACAGGCGTACGCAATTTTAAAGCATAACATATTTGTATATATATACTCTGTGTAACATCATCTTTAATATTTTACCAAACGATTGGGTATTATATTGTGTTTTTGCGCATTCATTAAATTTTCTTTATTCTCAAAACATTGGAGTTTGCAACTCTGCTGCGCAAATATCGTGTGATGTAAAAATATGCAACATCGGCCATTTTATTCTCTAGGGCCTCTGCTTAAAAAAAAATATATATATAATGTAAACACTCTCTACATACATCATTTTTTCACAGCCATTTTCAGTTTAGCTTCGTGATGTCACAAGTCCTCTTCCTTCAGTGTGGGAGCGCCATCAGTTGAACCAGAAAACAGGCTTTAGAAGTCTAAAGCCCAACTCTACACCCAACCCCTTCAAAATTAGCATCTAGGCCCAAGCACCTTCTAATGCCCTCCCAGAATTCTTTTTTTAAAAAAACAAGTCGCGTGATATCAGTCTTCCTTCAGGGGTGGGCAGTCCTGAATGCTGCAATCCTGTAAATTCAGGGCAGCTGGATGACGTACCCCCAGGGGGCAGGGTCCTTAACACAGACAACACAATCTTTATCCTGCGCTCGAAGAGACAGCTTCTTCCACTATATAGCCAAAGTTATTGCATAGCAACTTCAGACAATGTGCCGCCTTGCTGCCACTAAAGAACCGGAGAAGTCCAAACACTATAGCAAAAACATAAGGAGACAACGGCGCACTGGCCTAGCGCTTTATCCTCGGATGTATGTTTATTAAAAAGATTGAAAAACCTATTCACAAACGAGCTTGTAAAACAGGTATTTCATGCATGGTACAATGCTAAATGCCCATATTAGCATATGCCGCTGAGATGGTGTTTCACACAGTTTGGCTGACGCGTTTCGAGGTGTGAACCTCTTCTTCAGGATAGAAGGATAACAGGAAGTGGGTTGGATGACACGGAAGTCATTCAACCCTAAAGAGGACCGATGCTGGATCACACTGATCGCTTTGTTTTTTGTAGTGTTGCGGAATGGATATTAAAAAAAGAACTCATTGCAAGCTTCCTACAAGCATAATATTTTACCACAAACCCCTGTCATTGTCACTGGTCAGCTTGGCCTACAAGTAAACGTAAGGAAAAACAGGTACATAGGCATGTATAATAGGAAAAAAAAAAAAAAAAGAATTCATAAACTAAATCCATTAACCCTTTGAGGACCAAGGGACGTATTTGTCCCATGTTTTATAATTATTTTATATTGACGGTAATCTTATGGTCCTCAAAGGGTTTTTAACTGCATAGAGTTCTTAGACTGCAATATTTATCAGGATAGTGGGCCTTTAAATGGCATCTATATATAAACTGGCCACCTACCGATGTGTGTGAGACTCTTGACATTTGTTTTATCGTGTTCCGCAGCAGAAATAGACATTAATTACGGTGTTCTGCGCCATGCAGCCATTTTAAAATGTGTGACTAGTGGAGGCAAAATTGAAAAATTAACATAATAGGCTTTTGACACGTTCCTGCTTAAGCAAAAATTAATTCTATCTCCCAATTTCTGAGCAAAGTCTTTCTAATTTCTGTAATCTGACATCCCCCTGAGAGGGAGCGCCGTGCTTTTGAGCGGCTCTTTGCCTCATTCCGTTTTTTTTTTCTTTTTCTTTTTTTTTTTTTTAATTATGTGGTTTATTTGATGGAAGACTAAATCACTAAGCCTCCCTTTGTGCTTTCTTTGAGGCGATCTCACTGGAAATATAAGTTAATTTAAAGCAAATGAACTTTTTAGAAGGGGAATATATTAAGTTACATAAAAGGACAGCATTTCAAGGAATAAATGTATTTCTTTTGCTCCTCTGGTCTGCTACGCAGTTCAATCTAGATTATAATCGGTTTTCATGGATATGCTAGTTATTACCCTGAATAAAGACAACTGGGTTTGTTTGAAGGGGGGTTTCTACTCTAGCTATTAGGGCTATCCAATCCCCCACTGACATTCTTCATGGGTAAAAATAATTGTTCTGCTTCCTGCAGAATTCACAGTAACAAATTAGCACTGCTGGGTTTTTTTCCTGCACGAGGAGGTGCAAGGCTCAACCTAAAGCTGGAAGTATAAAGGAGAATATAGAGGACAGCTGCTGAGGGCAGGAGTGCAAAACTTTTAGGCCTCTTGCACACTGCGGCTTGAAAAACAGCAATTTTTTTACTGCTCTTAAATGCAGCCCATTGTTTAGAATGTGCTGTACACACAGGCAAGTAAACAAGTGCTGCGTATTGTTGAGTAAAAGAAAAATTGAATTCTCACCGCATTGCACAGAAAACGCACAAAAAAACACCCAGAAGGATTTATCCCCTATTTTTTGCGATAGGGCACTGCGCTACTTTAACCGACAATTGCGCAGTCGTGTGACGTTGTACCCAAATAAAATTGATGTCATTTTCCCCCACAAATAGAGCTTTCTTTTGGTGGTATTTGATCACCTCTACGGTTTTTATTTTTTGCGCTATAAACAAAAAAAAGACTGACAATTTTGAAAAGAAAACATTTACTTTTTACTATAATAAATATCCAAAAAAATAAATGAAAAAAACAAATATATTCATCAGTTTAGGCCAATTTCTTCTACATATTTTTGGTAAAAAATCCCAATAAGCGCATATTGATTGGTTTGCGCAAAAGTTCTAGCGTCTACAAACTATGGGGATAGATTTAGGGGCTTTTCATTTTTTAAATGGTTTTTACTGGTAATGGCAGCGATCTGCGATTTTTAGTGGTACTGCGACAATGCGACGGACAGATCTGACCCCAAGTGACACTGTCTGGGGACCAGTGACACGAATACATTGATCAGAGCTATAAAAATGCACTGATCACTGTATAAGTGACAATGGCATGGAAGGGGTTAACATCTGGGGCGATCAAAGGGTTAAGTGTGTCCTAGGGAGGTGTTTCTAACTGTGGGGGGAGTGGACTGACTGGGAGAACAGAGAGATCGCTGTTCCTGGTGACTAGGAACAGACGATCTCTCTCTCTACTCCCCTCTCAGAACGGGGATCTGCCTTGTTTACATCCCCGTTCTGCCTCTTTGTAGAGCAATCGGCGGAGGACATCTATTACATGAAGTGCCATACCGGTACGGCGATTCACACAATAGAGCCGCCTTGCCGCAGTAAAGGCAGTCTTTAAAGCGGAGGTCCGCCGCCTGCTGCCACTCCTGTAAAAATTAAAAATCAGCAGCTATACATGTCCTAGAGTCCAGCAATGTTGGCACCGCCCACCAATCTTCGGATCGATGGACGGGTTCGGCCGCCGCCACTGAAAGTAAGGGAACCTGGACATGTAGCCGTTCGGCTTCACGACCGGGCCCCTACTGCGCATGCGCGATCCGCCGCTGAGCTTTCCCAGTGGTGGCGGAGGAGGAGGAGGGAGCCCGTCTGCTGACGGCCACATGGCCCTGGGCTCCCGGATGTGTGGAAAAGGACACCTGTCTAAAGACAGGTGTCCTCTTCCCTTTCACCCCGAAAGGTGCCAAATGTGACACCTGGGGGGGGATTGGGAATCCAACCAGCGGAAGTTGATTAAAGCTTGTAGGAGAAGTTTTAATCCTCCTCTGACTGTCCTATAAGGATGCAGGACCCCTGACACTCTGGACCAGGGTTTCTCAACCAGGGTTCCTCCAGAGGTTGCTAGGGGTTCCTTGAGCAATGGTCAATTTCTACCTCTCAGATAAATTCACAATACCATTGATCTTTTAGCTATCTGTAAGGGGGTAATTCTTCCCAATGACCATAGCACTAATGTATCTTGAGTTGTAGTTTTTTAATTTTTAACAGGGGTTCCCCGAGACCGGAGAATTATTTCAAGGGTTCCTCTGTGTTGAAAAGGTTGAGAAAGGCTGCTGGACAGAGTGCCCCCAAGGCTTTGTACTATCAGCAGATGGATTGGGGGCAGTGGAAGAAGGGGAGGATCAGAGAAGACAGGATCAAACCTCCTTTTTATACAATGCAGAGGGATTAACCCCTTAGGTTCCACAGTGAGTATAACAAGCATGCTTTACTGCATATACAGACTGATTTTACAGTTGTGGGTTTAGTAACACTTTTGAAAAAGTTTTGTGTAGTAATATATTTTGTATTTTTTTTTACGGAAAGTGCCTTCAAGCCTTACATGCTTTTTCCTTCAATCCCCCTGTTGTGTTCAGTACCTTATTAGTTGAAGGGCAATCTTTTTTTTTTTTATTATCTGTCAAAAGCTGTCCTAACCCTTTTAAGCAGGATAAAGCTTTTAGAAACCTATTTTTAAAAGATTCCTGCAGTTTTTCTTGTTATTCACGAATCTCTGTTCAGCCTAGAAAATGTTTACTGCTTCCGGAGTTCACAAGTTTCTGCTGTCAACTTAAACAACATCCTATACACAGTAACAATGCCCCCATAAATATCCTCATAATGAAACGAATGTGTCTGTACCTCTTGAATCAATATTCATTTATATTGTGATAGAATTCTTGGAGGCAAATGTCACCAGTGACAGGGCCTGAGAGCCCGCCGTGGACAGACAACAAGGGGCTTTTATATGAATGTCAATCATCTCCTCCAGCAAGCTAGACTGAAAACCAAAATGCATGCCGTCTAATGCTGCAATTACTACTTAAGCTCTTATTAAAGGTGACAGTTTGGTGAATACTTCTCAGTTATATGCTGGAAGTCAATCTTGTTTCCCAGTTTTCAAAGTGATTGCCAACCAGAGAGCCTGCAACTGGTCACAGCCAAGGTTCTCTTCCATTGAGGGAAGTGGCCACAAGCTCCGGGAAGTGAAGCTCTGGAACATTTGGGTATTGGAGACTATGGCTGCCTCTAGCAAGACCGGAGATAGCTTAAAGAGGAGCTCCACCCAAAAGGGGAAGCTCTGCTTGTTTGCACCCTCTCCCCATCCACTGCCACATTTGGCACTTTTTGGTGGGGAGCAGGTACCTGGCTTTGACAGGTACCCGCTCCCACTTCCACGTAAGATCACCGCAGTGATCTCCGAGTATTTTCGGTCCCTCCTCCTTCCCCCCCTGCTGCCTTCTGGGGGACACACAGGTCCCAGAAGATAGCAGGACCATTCAGAAGGCACAGAGCGGCTTGTGCATGCACAGTAGGAAACTGACTGTGAAGCCTGAAGGCTTCACTGCCAGTTTCCCTTAGGGCCAGTTCACACCATAGAAACGCAGTCCGGATGCTTTTCTGCATGCACGTTTTTGGTGCGTTCCGGTGCGTTTTTGATGCATTTTGGATGTGTTTTTGATACAGTCCAGTGCATTTTCCCCCTTATTTCCTTAACCTAAAATAAGGACACGTGAGTTCCAGTGCAGTTTTGGTGCGTTCCAGTGCAGTTTTGATGCATTTTACCACTTTCCAGTACAGTTCAGTGCAGAAAAAAAATGCAACATGTTCTACTTGTTCTTTTCTGGAACGCACTAAAACTGACTGTACTGGTGTGAACTATGCCATTGAAAACCATATAACCTACTTTCCATGTGTTTTTGAAGCATAAAAAAGTCGATTGATGAATCGGCGTGGGTGAGGACATCACTGGATACCTGGACAGGCAATTAACAGGTAATTGTCATTATATTAAAAGTCGGCAGCTACAGTATTTGTAGCTGCTGACTTAATTTTTTTTGCCCAGACTGGAGCTCCTATTTAACCGCTTAACCACTTTTCTACCGCCGTATGCAGAATGATGGCCGGGAAGTGGTTGAGTTATCCTGACTGGACGTCATATGACGTCCAGCAGGATAAAATGCTGTCACGCGCAAAGGGGGGGCGCACATCGTAGCGATCGGTGGTGTGGGGGGGTCAGTTTGACCCCCCGCATTACCGATCTCATTAAAGCGCTTCCATCGGAAGCACTTTACCATGTGACCAGCCGTGGGCAATCACGGCTGGTCACAGTGTAAACAGGATGAGCCGTGTATCGGCTTTTTCTGAACTCGGGTCTGCAAACCAGAGTAGAGGAGAGGAGAACCGATCGGCTGCTCTCCTGACAGAGGGGGTATGTGCTGATGGTTTATCAGCGCAGCCCCCCCTCAGATCGCCACCCTAGACCACCAGGGAGCCTGTCCAGGGACCACCAGGGATGTGCCCACCCAGGACCACCAGGAAGCTGATCCTGACCACCAGGGAGAGCACCAGGTAAGGGGCACAGTGCCCAACATAGCTGGCACTCAGTGCAAACTTCAGATGCCACCCTAGACCACCAGGGATGTGGCCCCTATCATTGCATTTGTCACCTGCTGCCCACCAGTGCCCCTATGAGTGCCCATCAGTGCCACCTATCAGTGCCCATCAGTGCCGCCTATGAGTGTCCATCAGTGCCGCTTATCAGTGCCCATCAGTGCTGCTTATCAGTGCCCATCATTGCTGCATATAAGTGCCTCATCATCAGTGCCTGTCAGTGCCACCTCATCAGTACCACCTCACCAGTGCCAATCAGTACTGCCTTCATCAGTGCCGGTCAGTGTAGCTTCAGCAGTGCCTGTCAGTGATGGAGAAAATGTACTTATTTACAAAGTTATGTGACAGAGAAAAACTTTTTTTTCCCCAAAATTTTTGGTCTTTTATTACTTGTAGAGCAAAAAATAAAAACAGCAGAGGTGATCAAATATGACCAAAAGAAAGCTCTATCTGTGGGGAAAAAAATGATAAAAATTTTGTTTGGGTACAACGTCGTACGACCGCGTAATTGTCATTCAAAGTGCAACAGCACTGAAAGCTGAAAATTGGTGTCAGGTAGGGAAGTGTTGTAAGTGCATAGTACTGAAGTGGTTAAGGACCGTCCCACATACATATACTGCAGCAGGGGCGGGCCTTTAGTGCAAAATCACATACCTGTATGTGATTTTTTCTTCAGGGTCTGGGGCACGCATGCATGCCGCCAATGCCCCACTCCCACTGTGATTGGACACAGCAGGAGCCAATCAGCGGGTCCGCCGATCATTCCGAGGCAGAGAGAATGGTGATCTGCTTATTTAAACAAGTTCTGTAACAGGAAAAGACAGAGATCTTGTGTCTTACTGCTGGAGATATCCTGACCACCATGCCACTCTAAACTACACGGTGAAAAATTATACATAATTGTTGGAACCATAAAAGTGAAGGTAGAGATCCGTATGAGGACCCATAATTCTTTATATGTGAAAAGGCTACCCGTAATTCCATCTACGCGCTAATGGCTCGCTTTCTGGTAAGCGCTTAATTCATCCGGTGTTGGATTCACGCTGCATGATTGGTGATGGTCACTGGACACGATTGATTTATAGCGCTCATGAAGCATTGCACTTTGTTTACACTTTCCTTCAATCACATTTTTATGTCTATGGACAACTTCCTTGCTGCATTCATCACAGAGACACTCTTAGTTATCTAATATACAAGATATTGTCATTTGCAATTTTCTGCACTTTAGCACAATTGGTGCACTTAGTTATTTGTTTACATCCATCATCTAACGAATGATTTGATATTGGCTGTAACAAAACCCTTTCAGTACCTTACACACGTTGCACTTTATTGGAATATATTGTCACAATATGGTGTATTTGCATAATTTTGTTTTTTAGCGCTGCACTATTTTTTAGCTTTATACTTACACAACTGGTCACTTGGAGCTGCTGATTTACATTTTTTTTATTTATTCATTTTTTACCAGGTGCGCAATATTTATATACAATGAATATCCCCAGCC
This sequence comes from Glandirana rugosa, assembly GCA_018402905.1. NCBI lineage: Eukaryota > Metazoa > Chordata > Amphibia > Anura > Ranidae > Glandirana > Glandirana rugosa. The sequence goes on from BLSH010523653.1 coordinate 1,406,051, forward strand.
ATATCATACAGTCTGCCAACATCCCAAATTGGTAGAGACAAGAGGTACTCCCCCAGTACAAATAACGGGACTTTTAAGGCAGTACGTGAAACAGAGCATGTATAGTAAAAATAGACAGTTTATTACAAAAAATTATATAAAAAGCGGACATAAGATACAATTAAAAACATTGTGGCATGATTTTACAATCCAAAGTAAATATACTGGATGATGTTAATAATGTAGAGATGTATTGTCTTCATGAGCACACACCCAACATGTTTCGGGATGTTTACCCTTCTTTAGGGGCAGAAAATTATGGCCATAATACAAACTCTGAAAAATATCGTAATATTACAGACTGCCATTGTACATAACAGGGTTAGGATGTGAGAGACATAATCATGGAAAGACTACTCAAATACTACGATATTTTTCAGAGTTTGTATTATGGGCATAATTTTCTGCCCCCGAAGAAGGGTAAACATCCCAAAACATGTTGGGTGTGTGCTCATGAAGACAATACATCTCTACATTATTAACATCATCCAGTATATTTACTTTGGATTGTAAAATCATGCCACAATGTTTTTAATTGTATGTATGTGACACATCTGATGTCCGCTTTTTATATATGTTTTGTAATAAACTGTCTATTTTTACTATACATGCTCTGTTTCACGTACTGCCTTAAAAGTCCCGTTATTTGTACTGGGGGAGTACCTCTTGTCTGTCCCAATATTTATATACAGTACACAGCTATGAAAGTATCTTCACTCTTCTACCTATGTGGAGGGGGGGGTGCCTTTCCTCCAATCAGCTGTCACACAGTGTATGCCAAGAATACACTCCTACTGCTGGATGAGGAAGTAAATATTCTACCACAATGTCTGAATTCTAAATATAGAAAGCTGAAGACCGCAGACATGCATGTAAAACGTATGTAGGGAGATTTGTTTCATCTCTGTGTATCATCTGAGGCTGTTCACTTCATTGGGTATAGGAGAGGGTTTACGTCCACTTTAATATACACTTCAATGACATAGGCTGCCATCACATTTGAGCGTCTTTGGTCATTTAGCAGTTTTGGGGTTACTTTGCACATTCGTATAGGCATTTTTGCAGGGGTCTAAGGCAGGCTATAAATGTTGCAAATTTCTTTCCTGGAACCACAGGTTGCAGGGAAGTAATTAGCAAGGTTCCCCCATCAACACAGGCAGTGCTGACAGAGGAATAAGCATTTGTCTTCTCCCAACAAGGGAAGCCGGGAGAAAACAGTGATTATCGCTAGTGGCTTTAGCAGCTGCTTGTGATAATCGCAAGTGAATCCGGCAAGTTGGTTGTACCCAAGCTGACTGACTGATCAACTTGCTACATTCAGCCTGCCCATTAACAGTTCGAATCGCGGGCGGTTCCTGCTGAACTGGCCAAGATTCAAACCATGTATGGCCGGTGTAAGGACTGAGTGTTTTTTAACCACTTCAATACCGGGCACTTAGAACACTTCCTGCCCAGACCAATTTTCAGCTTTCAGTGCTGTTGCGATTCGAATGAGAATTGCGCGGTCGTGCGACGTTGTACCCGGACAAAATTTTTTATCATTTTGTTCCCACAAATAGAGCTTTCTTTTGGTGGTATTTGATCGCCTCTGCGTCATTTCTGATCACCGCTATAAACAAAAAAAGACCCAAAATTTTGAAAAAAAAAAAACATTTTTCTTTGTTTCTGTCACAAAAATTTGTATAAGTACATTTTCTCCTTCACTGACGGGCACTGATGAGGCAGTACAGATTGGCACTGATGAGGTGGCACTGATAAGGTTGCACTGATGATGGGGCAAATATGCAGCACTGATGGGCGGCACTGACAAGCAACACTGATGGGCACTGATATGTGACACTGATGGACACTCATAGGCGGCACTGATAAGTGGCACTGGGCACTGATGGGCACTGATAGGGGGCACTTTTAGGTGGCACAGGTGGGCACTTTTAGGTGGCACGGGTGGGCACTTTTAGGTGGCACAGGTGGGCACTGATAGGTGGCACAGGTGGGCACTTATAGGTGGCACAGGTGGGCACTGATAGGTAGCACAGGTGAGCACTGATAGGTGGCAGTGGTGGGCACTGGTGCAACAAGCACTGTTAGGGATGGCACTGGCAGGCATCATACATGGGCACAGTGCCATCCCTACAGTGCATAATATTGCCCTTACCTGGTGGTCTAGTGGGGGCTCCCTGGTGGTCCTGGGCGGCCTCTGTGTGATTCCCCTGGTGGTCCTGGGCGGCCTCCTTGCGATGTCCGGGGGGGGGCTCCCTGGTGGTCCAGTGGGGTGATCCTGAGGGTGGCTGCGCTGATAAATGTTCAGCGCAGTCCCCCCCTGTCAGGAGAGCAGCCGATCGGCTCTCCGCTGCTCAGGTCTGCAGACCTGAGCAGAGGAAAAGCCGATAAATGGCTCTTCCTATTTACACTGTGATCAGCCGTGATTGGTCACGGCTGATCACATGGTAAAAGGCTTCGGATTGAAGCCTTTTACCTCGGTCGGTAATGCGGTGGGTCAGACTGACCCACGGGACCACCGATCGCCAGGATGCGCGCCCCCCAGGGGCGCGCAATCGTGGATTATCCTGAGGAAGTCAATAGACGTCCAGTCAGGATAATGAGCCACCCGCCCGGACGTCATTTGTCAATGCGCCAGGCGGGAAGTGCTTAAATACGTTTTAGACAATGGAAAGCTAGTTACTAGGGAAACGGATTGTGTTTTTGTACTTTTCTGTTTTTTTCTATTGCAGCCAAAATCTCTTGAAGCTTATAGCTCAAAAGGAGCCCATGTACTTTTTAGAGTTACAAGCTTCAATCGACACTACGCTTAGGTAATTTGGCAAAATTTGTCAATACCAAATCTGACAGCAGTCGGCGATGGAGACCCAGAAGCCAGCTGCCCGAAGATGTCAGCAACTGGGGAGCTCAGGGATGCCCCATTGCTGGAGCCGAGGTGAGCATAGTTATGCTTTAAGCTACAATACTCTCAGGCTCTTAAAGGAGTTGTAAAAGGCAGAAGGTTTTTTATCTTGACGCATTCTATGAATTAAGTTATAAAACCTTCTGCGTGTAGCAGCCTCCCCAGACCCCTCCCCCAATTACTTACCTGTGCCCCATCTTTCTGCAGCGATGCTCACTAGTGTCTAAGCAGTCCAGAACACTCCTCCTGATTGGCTGAGACACAGCAGTGGCACCATTGGCTCCCGTGGCTGTCAGTCAGCCAATCAGGGGAGAGAGGAGGTGGGGCCTGGTCAGGGCTCTGTGTCTGAATGGAGACACAGAGCCCTGACTCGGCGCGGGTTCCCCCATAGAAAGCTGCTGGCTGAGGGGGCACTCCATAGGAGGGAGGTGCCAGGAGCAGCAAAGAGGGACCCGAGAAGAGGAGGATCCGGGCTGCTCTGTGAAAAACAACTGCACAGGAAGGTAAGTATCATATGTTTGTTATTTTTATTTTTTTATTTTTAAAACGAGACTTTACAATCACTTGAACTCCAGGCAGATATAAAAAAAATTGTAGCTCCGTAACTCCAATTCTGAATACATAATTAAAAGTATGTTTTCAAGTAGAACTATAGTCAAAACTTTTTCTTTCCATTTTGGGTATCGAAAAGAAAGGTTATGACTATTGTCAGGTATTTTTTTTGGTGTATTCGACTCCAGTCCAGTCACATGATCGGTACCACCAGTGGTTTCAGGGGAAAGTAGTGAGTGTCTAAAAGGGATGTTCCAAAGCAAGCCTGTGTGACGCCACTGCTTGGACATTTCAGCCGCTGTCGGTGTTCTCTCCTCTCCCTTGAAGTCAGCTGCTGGGGAGATCACATGACTGGACCGTAGCACCCTCAGAATAGGTAAGTATAAGCACCTTTCTTTCACATGCTAGTTAGAATAGGAGTTTGAAGGGGTGGGAGCAGGTTTAAAGTGGTACTAAAGCCTCAGGTTTTTTTTTTTGTTTTAAAATAACAAACATTGCACAGAGCAGCCCAGATCCTCTTCTTCTCGGGTCCCTTTTCGGTGCTCCTGGCCCCTCCCTCCTGCTGAGTGCCCCCACAACAAGCAGCTTGCTATGGGGGCACCAGAGCCGAGGCTGTGTGTGTCCACTCAGACACGGACCCGCGGCCCGGCCCCACCCCTCTCTCTCATTGGCTCACTGACTTTGATTGACAGCAGCGGGAGCCAACGGAGGGAGGGAAGGAGGGAGGGTCCCAGACAGCCAAGCCTCTTGTGCAATGTCGCTGAATCAAGATGGGATCAAGTAAGTAATAGGGGGGCTGCTGCGCACAGAAGTTTTTTTTTATCCTAAAGTATTACTACACCTAAAGAAATCTTTTTACCTTAACCGCTTGCCGACCGCTGGTCGGCAATTGACGGCGACAAAGTGGCTCGTTCCCGCAAAACGCCGTCATACGACGGCGGCTGCGGGAACGAGTTTAGTGAGCGCGCGCGCCGCCGGAGGCGCGCCCGCGCGCTCACTGTGTCCAGGGGGGGGCCAGGGAGCGGGTGCGGCGGCTTCGATTGCCGCCGGCTACCCGCGATGGCCCCCCCGAGCGGAGGAACGGAGGTCCGTGTATGTAAACACGGACCTCCGCTCTGTGTGAAGGGGGAAGGGCTGTGATCACAGCCTTCCTGTATACGAAGGCTGTGACCACTTCCCTTCCCCAGCTAGGGCAGTCCCCCTACAGTTAGAACACGCCCAGGGCACATAGTTAACCCTTAGAGCGCCCCCTGCAGGTTAACCCCTTTACTGCCAATGGCATTTACACAGTAATCAGTGCATTTTTATAGCACTGATCGCTGTATAAATGCCAATGGTCCCAAAAAAGTGTCAAAATGGTCCGACATGTCCGCTGAAATATCGCAGTACCGCA
>BLSH010523653.1:1410987-1432131 GCA_018402905.1 Glandirana rugosa
TTGGACACACAGATACCTCGGCGCGAGGTATCTGAATATGTCGCCTTGAATCCGGACGAGGGGGTGAAGGAGAAGTGTCGTAGACTAACTGTCGTCGTTCTCGGTTACCGAGGACGACGACGAGCTTACGACACATTTCTCCTTTTCTCGTCTCTTATCTACGTCGGCACGTGTAGCGACTAGAGAAGAGGGGAGAGAAGGGGAAGTGCGACCCCTCCCTCCCCCGTGTCTCTTTGTCTTTTTCAAAAAAGAAGAATTACGTTTGTCACGTAATTGGTGAAGTCGGGGCCTTCCTAAAGGTCGAAATCCTGGCCTCGGGAAAAACGCTAAGCCGCGACGCAGCGAAATTGACTGTTCGTCGCACGACCGCGCAATTGTCAGTTAAAGCGACGCAGCGCCGAATCGCAAAAAGGGCTCCGGTCCTAAAGCTGGAAATCCTTCCGGGGCTGAAGTGGTTAATGCACTGTTTGCATTAAGAAGAAAAAACTTTTTCTGTTTCTCTGTGCCCCCTCCCTCCCCAGCGTGAAGGGGAAGAGAGGGGAGAAGAGATCAGCGATGTGCACGGCTGCATCTATTCTCTGCTCTTTTCCTCTTTACACAGCATTCGAGCAGCAGCAGGAGCCATTGGCTCTTGCTGCTGTCAATCAGATGCTGTGAAGAGGAAGTGGGGGAGCAGGCCTAAGTTCCGCTGTATAAGTCTATGGAGCGCGGCTCCATAGACACACAGGTTGGGAGCGCGCATACTATGCTCTCCCCATAGCCAGCGGCTGGCTATGGCAGTCGCAAGAAGAAGAGGAGGAGCAAAGATCACCACTGGGGACCGGAGAAGGATTGGGACCGCTCTGAGCAATACCACTGCACAGAGCAGGTAAGTATAACATGTTTGTTATTTTAATTTTAAAAAAAATGTTGACTTTAGTAACACTTTAATGCATAGAATGCACTACAAGCTACACTTACATTTTAAGTTTAGTTAGGAACAATCTGGAATTCCACCTTAAAGACTAGCAGGTTATCAAATTACTGGAATTGTAGAGAAGCAGGGGGAGCTGAAAAAAGTTTGAAAGATGAGAGAAAGTCAGAGCAAATGTGCTTATGCTGAAATTGTTAAGGATCAATTACCCCATTGTGCCTGCAGCTGCAAAGGTCAATAAGACCTTGCACTAAAGAGACTGTAAAATGATTATTTTTTTAAACAACAAACATGTCTGTACGAAACATGGAGTTGCACTCCTGGCCCCTTCATGTCCAGTGCCCCATGGGAAGCCGCTTCCCATGGGATCACTCGTATGTGATCACTTCAGAGCCCCACTGCTGCATCCATTGACACAGACAGTGGTGCTTGACCCCGCCCCCTAGGTCCCACATCACTGGCTTTGACTGACAGCATTGGGAGCCAATTGCTCCTGGTACCCCAGCAAAGCCAATGAGACCCAAAAGTGAGATGAGAGAAGGGCTGAAGATGTGCACACCACTGGATCCAATGAGGGCTCAGGTGGGGGGGGGGGGATGCTAAATATTTTTTACATTAATCCAAGGAATGCATTAAGGTAAAAAGTGTTTAGGCTTTAGAACCACTTTAAAGCTAATTTATTGCGTGATAAAAAAAAATCTGTAAATATTTGAATGTGCATAACCAGCAAGCACTCTATGCCATTACTTGCAAGTTCACTTTCACACCCAAATAATCAGCCTTTTCTGCATAAAGTTTTGTAAAACAAAAACAAGGATAAACAAAAGCTTAAAATGAAATGCCAAAAGTACAGAGACTGAGTATTTCACAAAGTACATTTACAGTTGTGTAAAACCGATCAGTGTAATGAAGCTCATAGTTATTAGTTCATTACTCCAAAAATATAGCTTTGACATTTCAAACAGACGACAAAAAGAAAGGTTACCTAGCTTTTCTTTTATCTTTGTGACGCTAGCTTCTAGGGAACCGTTCAGGAGAGCCCTTATTTACTTCCTCTGGCCTACATGCAAGCGGTTTCATTGCTCACACTTGTGCATATCGACCTGGCATCTCCGCTGCTGTTTAATTCATTTGGATTCCGGCATGGAGACGGAATTCGAAATGTGACATTTGCAATCTGGTGGGTCATTTATGGCTCTGGAACTCAGCAGAGAGTCAGACGTCGAACAAGCATTGCTAAGTGCACAGAAAAAGGTTCAATGTGCTGAAAGGAAAACTCCAGGCGAAAACAAAAATCTGCATTATAAATATATATAGATTTAGATCAGTGGTTCTCAACTCCTGTCCTCGGGACCCACTAACAGGCCAGGTTTGGATAACTGAAATACATCACAGGTGATATCATTTGCTGCTCAGTGATTGCAGTATTCTAGTCTGCATCTCCCCAAGGTAATACTTAAAATCTGGCCTGTTGATGGGTCCTGAGGACCGGAGTTGAGAATCACTTATTTAGATAGACAGCCCTTACACCCATTTGCTTTTTGAATTCAGATGCACTGACGGAAAGAAGAAACTTGTCATAAAGTTCTGAGTCTGTAGCAAAAGAGATCTTTAAAGAACAAAAACAGGTCATACTTACCTGCTCTGTGCAATGGTTTTCCACAGAGTAGCCCTGATCCTCCTCTTCCCGAGTCCCTCTCTAGCACTCCTTAGGCCTGGAAAAAACCCATAAAACCTTTCCAGTGTCTGAGAGACCGCATGACTGCTTTGATGCTTAATGAACAAATGTCCAGTATCTTCAAGGACTCTCAAGTTTCTTAAAATTTTGAACCTTATATGCTTTCTCTCTCTTCACTCCCCTCAGCTAGCGTTGGGCTCCTATAACCGACACCCCTAACTATCCAGAGTCCATGTCCTCCTTGCTCCCCTTCTTCTCCCTTTCTTCTTTGTTGTCCTCTCTTCTTACTCTTGTTTCTTGCGGGGTTCCTGCCAACTTTTCCCATTTTTATGCGCAGACGCTATACTGTATTATTGTTCCAAAGTTTGCTTGTCCAGGTCTGCTATCCACGTGGATCCTACCTGGACCTCTCTATTCATTTGTTTACACTTGCTGTGTTTAGCCATTGCAATTGTTTCTTCTTCCTTTGGCACCATACAGTGAGGGAAAAAAGTATTTGATCCCCTGATGATTTTGTACATTTGCCCACTGACAAAGAAATGATCAGTTTATAATTTTAATGGTAGGTTTATTTTAACAGTGAGACAGAAGAACAAAAAAAAAATATCCAGAAAAACGCATTTTAAAATAGTTATGAATTAATTTGCATTTTAATGAGTAAAATAAAGATTTGATCCCCTATCAGCAAGATTTCTGGCTCCCAGTTGTCTTCTATGCAGGTAACAAGCTGAGATTAGGAGCACTCTCTTAAAGGGAAAGCTCCTAATCTCAGCTTGTTACCTGTATAAAAGACACCTGTCCACCGAAGCAATCAATCCATCAGATTCCAATCTCTCCACCATGGCCAAGACCAAAAAGCTGTCCAAGGATGTAGAGATTGTAGACCTACACAAGGCTGGAATGGGCTACAAGACCATCGCCAAACAGCTTGGTAAGAGGGTGACAACAGTTGGTGTGATTATTCACAAATGGAAGAAACACAAAATAACTGTCAATCTCCCTTGGTCTGGGGCTCCATGCAAGTTCTCACCTCGTGGAGTTTCAATGATCATGAGAATGGTGAGGAATCAGCCCAGAACTACACCGGAGAATCTTGTCAATGATCTCAAGGTAGCTGGGACCATAGTCACCAAGAAAACAATTGGTAACACACTAAAACGCAAAGGACTGAAATCCTGCAGCGCCTGCAAGGTCCCCCTGCTCAAGAAAGCACATGTACAGCCCGTCTGAAGTTTGCTAATAAACATTTGAATGATTCAGAGGAAAACTGGGTGAAAGTGTTGTGGTTATATGAAACCAAAATCAAGCTCTTTGGCATCAACTCAACTCGCCGTGTTTGGAGGAGGAGGAAGGAATGTTGCCTATGACCCTAAGAACACCACCCCCACCGTCAAACATGGAGGTGAAAACATGCTTTAGGGGTGTTTTTCTGCTAAGGGGACAGGACAACTTCACCGCATCAAAGGGACTGTCGAATCTTGGGTGAGAACCTTGTTCCCTCAGCCAGGTCACTGAAAATGGGTCGTGGATGGGTATTCCAGCATGGCAATGACCCAAAACACACGACCAAGGCAACAAAGGAGTGGCTTAAGAATAAGCACATTAAGGTCCTTCAGTGGCTTAGCCCATAGAAAATATGTGAAGGGAGCTGAAGGTTCAAGTTACCAAAGGTCAGCCTCGAAACCTTAATGACTTGGAGAGGATCTGCAAAGACGAGTGGGACAAAATCCCTCCAGAGATGTCTGCAAACCTGGTGGCCAACTACAAAAAATGTCTGACCTCTGTGATTGCCAAAAAGGGTTTTGCCACCAAGTACTATGTCATGTTTTGCGAAGGAATCAAATACTTTTTTCACTCATTAAAATTTGTTTATTTATAACTTTTAATTTATAACCTTTTTGAAATGTGTTTTTATGGATATTTATTGTTATTCTGTCTCTCACTGTTCAAATAAACCGACCATTAAAATTATAGACTGATCATTTCTTTGATAGTGGGCAAATGTAAAAAATAAGCAGGGGATCAAATATTTTCTTCCCTCATTGTATAAGGCTTTGTACTCACTACTGTCAATTGTTGGTGCTTCTATTGATATTCTTTATAATTAAATAAAAATGATTAAACTAGAAAGTGAAATAAAAGAAAATCCCAAATTTTGGGTCGCCCCCAGAACAGTAATTGAGGGAAAATCTTCCAATGGGACACCAGTCGTGGTGACCTGGGAGGCCCCAAGACATTCCCTTAATTTGTAGGGATTCCCTCTCACTTCCTGTTTTGGCTACGGGACAGGAAGTACAGGGAAGTCTCCCAATGGGACACAGATGGCAAAAAAACTGAGCCCCCCCCCCCCCCTTTACTATATCCAAGATGAAAAAAAAAAAGGTTTTGCCTGTAGTTATACTTCAAAAATGGCTTTAAACACAATTTATGATCATGTTAAAGTATGTATTAAAAAACCCCACTTTAAATTTGACTATTCCAATCAATAAGCACTGAGACATTTGTTGCTGGAAACCATGCACAGTGTCTATCCAACACTCTTTCATAGATCAAAATTTAATAATAAAGAGCAAGAATAACTTAAAAAATATTTTTAAAACGCAGCATACAAACGATGAAAACACAGGTTTAAAAAAAGCTTAAAAATAATAGGAAAATGATTGTTGCCTTAAAGCTAAAAGCAGAAATTCAGTCAGTAAGCATTCCATCCTCTCAGAGCCAGACATTGTCCAAGGGTGTTTTAAACAATCTTCAATGATAATGAATAACCACGGGGCGTGCGCTGCGGCAGAAAGTAGTGATAAGTTCTATCCTCTCTGCTAATCAAGCGCGGTACATCCGCCCGAGGCCAGCACAGAAGTTAATTAACCTAATTCAGCAGCCCTTGCACAGAAGCGGTAAAGCCCTGTTAAAAAACATGAATACATTTGGTAAGGGCCTTTCATAGGCAGCATAATATTTCCACTGGTGATCTGAGTCTGGATAGATACAGCTTCATACATGGCATCATATGGACACCCCAGGTGGTCATTGCCTCTCTTTTAGAAATATCTTCTGGACTTTGTGCTTTCTCCAGGCTCTGCCTTGATGGTAGAGCTGCACGATTAATCGTATTAAAATCGCGATCTCGATCTACCCCCCCCCCCCTGCGATCTCCATTGGGCATTACCGCAATTTTCAGTGCAGTTAATGGGGTCTGACTTGGGGGGCGAATCAGCACAACTTGACAGTAATAAAAGTGCCTGAAGTCTTTCCAAGTCGGAGCGTCTTGAGTCTCAGGGGAGAGAGCCAAGTCTGGGCAGACAGCCAACTTCTGAGTCATCATTGATAAAAGAGTTACAAAGTCATTTACTTCAAAGGCATTGAACTCTGAGTGAACTCCCCTTCTATAGTTGTTTGGTTTAACCATTTAAAGACTAAATCTTTCCTGACACTTGCTGTTTACAAATAAAAATCCATTATTTTGTGCTAGAAAATGACTTAGAACCCCCAAACATTATATATTTTTTTTTTTTAGCAGAGACCCTAGAGAATAAGATGGCGGTTGTTGCAATATTTTATGTCACACGTTGTTTGCGCAGCAGACTTTTAAACGCAATTTTTTTGGAAAAATTACCCCTTTCAAAAACCTAAACAGTGCTGTTAGCCCAATTTTTTTGTATATTTAATATTTTACTCCGCGAAAATCGTGAGAGAATCGTGATCTTTATTCTAAGCAAAAAAATTGTGATTCTCATTTTGGCCAGAATCGTGCAGCTCTACTTGATGGTACACATTGGGGTAAGTCCAATGAAAGGTTTTCCTGCTAATCTCCATTAAAAAAATGAATGACTGATGCTTGGGCGATTAGTGATTCTCCCCTATCATGCTAAAGTTGTCCCGATAACAAGAACTTCTGCACCTTCATTGCATTCTAGACTCCTATGCAGCAGGAACATAAAAATACAGGCTCCAATCCGTTCCATTGCGTGATTTATTGCACCCTGTCTGGCCACCCCTAAGGGCTAAAGCTACACTGGTGATTTTAGATTAGCTGTTTTAAAATCTTCAGTGTGAATGTGAACGCAATTAATCACATAAGGAAGAACTCCATACAAAAACAAAAACGTTTCTAGTGCGTCTAACAACAAAGCAGTTTAAATGTAGTTAAAGCATTTTCATTATTTTTTCAGATTTTAAAGCTGGAAGGGCTGCTAATACAAAAATGCTATGGTCTCCTAAAATAAATACCAAATTACAAAAGTCTATGCCCTGTTAAAAGTCCAACTGCAACCAAGTTTCAAAATGTATTTCATAGGGAGGGATTTCTTCAAAAATCAAGATCCTCACCAGGGAGATCTTTTTTCTCAGTTCACTGGTAGTCATTAGTACTAGGAGCAATAAAAGTTTGTTTAACCACTTTGACTATACCGCGCACTTTCACCTGCTTCCTGCCCAGGCCATTTTTCAGCTTTCAGCGATGTCACATTTTGAACAATTGTGCAGTCCTGCTACACTGTAACCGTATGAAATTTGGGGTCTTATTGACCCCATGTCTCTCCATCAAGGGTACCTGTCACGCAATATTCCTATTACAGGGGATGCAAAAAGTGTAGGCTATCGCGCTATTGGTTAATCAAAAGCCGCAAACACAGCATTCGACCAAATGCAACCAAGGAAATAAAAAGTGTTGCGCTAAATAAAAAAGGAAGTGATTCATATGACAAGGTCACTCAATTATTTAAAGTGACAGTGCATATATAGAACCTGTAGTGATCACATACACATACTCAAAAATAAAGTGACAGTGCATAAGTTGACTCTACATTAAGTCCAAATAACCTGTGATGGTGAATGACTTAAAGTGAACAGGGTATCAAATAAGTTTACTCTATGATGGTCAATGATTCAAGTGAAAAAGTCCATATAAACCTGTGATGGTTAAAGAGTTAAAGTGAACAGTGCATAAAAAGTCCAAACAAATGCCCGAAATAAACAATAAAGTTGAGCACAAAGCTGTCTTTGGAATAGATAGAATCTGTGGTGAATTATCATCCAAAGATCGATGTGAGAAGAAACGCGTCAGTGGGGACCACGTGCCTATCGCAGTCTTTCTTTTATGTATTTTATTTGCTGGCTTTTGTCTGTTCCTGTATCGGTGGAATAAACTGGTATGTTTTACTACACAATGTAGAGCGATTTCTTTTCTTCATATGGTTCCCGGCGAGGTCTGATGTCGAGGGTAGCCTTGACTCTGGTGCTATCGAAGGGACCACCCAGGAGGAGAAGTTCACCAGCACCACAAACAGAGATCCTGCCATCACTGTTTGTGGAGTTTTCTACTACAAGCCTGTAAGGTCCACTGGCCGTATGGTTACGTGTACCCAACCCATCTGGTAAGAGTCCACCTTTTTACCTTAGAGAAGAATTGTTGGTCTTTATTGGCCTCATTAACCCTCAACATCGATCTTTGGATGACAACTCACCACGGATTCGATCTATGCACATTCCTTCTGTCTTTGTGCTCAACTTTATTGTTTATTTGGGACATTTGTTTGGACTTTTTATGCACTGTTCACTTTAAGTCTTTAACCATCACAGGTTTATTTGATCTGCAACCAGTAAAAAATGTTTCAAGCGACACCTATGGAGATTTTTAAGTACCAAAGTTTGGCGCCATTTCACGAGTGTGTGCAATTTTAAAGCGTGACATGTTGGGTATCTATTTACTCGGCGTAACATCATCTTTCACAACATACAAAAAAATTGGGCTAACTTTACCGTTCTATTTTTTTTAATTCATGAAACATTTTTTTTCCAAAAATAAGGCGTTTGAAAAATTGCTGCACATATACCGCATGGCATAAAAGTTGCAATGACCGCCATTTTATTCCCTAAGATCTCTGCTAAAAAAATATATATATAATGTTTGGGGGTTCTGAGTAATTTTCGAGCAAAAAATTATGATTTTTACATGTAGGAGAGAAGAGTCAGAATTGGCCTGGTGGCAAAGTGGTTAAGATAAAAAAAAGTCTGACTTTACAATCACTTTAAGCATATACAAAACATTAATTAATAATACATCATTTAAAATATGGATATAACTAATTAAATCAAATCTAAATAAAAACACTAGAGATAAGGATAAGAGGTATCTGCCAATCAACCAAGGCATGCTGCTCTATATGATATACAAGCAATAATATGCTATGTTGAAGACGATGACCTCAAAACAATTGTTGTCCTTTGAAATAATTTTTTAAATGACTTTTCCCAAAAGGTTAAGGCCTCATACACACGGATGTTTCTTAAAAAATAAACAAAACGTCAAGGAAAAAAAATTGGCATTTTTTGGCGTTATGCATCGGCGTTAGTGAGTGTCGGCATCAATAGGCGTTTTTTTTAAAAAAATCATCCCTCTGCTATTTTTCAACCTAAAAACGTTAGCGTCAAAAAACGCCGGTTAACGCCGGTACAGTGTTAGTTGGCGTTTTGTGGCATCGGCGTAAAAAAACGCCAAAACGTTACAGCCTCAGAACGCACTGGCCGTGGATTCTAGTTTTAGCTCACCAACGCCGGCGCCATCTACAGCTCAAAAACGTTGGCGTTTTTACGGGGCCATTGACTAACATGGAGAGCTGCAAAAAACGCCAGAAAACGTCCGTGTGTATGAGGCCTAAAACTGTTTGGGGTTGACCTCTGCAGCATCTACTATACACTGAAATGTCACTTTTGGGTAGAATGCCCCTTTAATAAACCATTGGCAAACCTAAACTTTTAAAGCTGAAAGATCCGCACAGTGTGCCCGCAGCTTTCTGAGTGAGTTATGTTTCTGCTATCTCTACTTGTACGGCGAAAAAAAAAAAAAAAATTAGATTTAAACACCAACACTAAATCAAAGGAGGAACAATAGCACCCGAATCTCATGCACACCTATGACCGTTTCATATTTATTCCCCTTATTTGCTACACGAGGGTGGTCCCATCTATCATATCACATCTATGCCGCGCGAGGCACCCACTTCTGGCATTATTACAAGTTGACTCTGTGCAGGTTTTAAATCAGATTTTTTTTTTCTATATAAAGTGATAGTACGGCAGATGTATTGCTCTGGTCACAGGCCCCTATAAATCACAGGAATTGCTCAAAAGCTGCTTAAATACTGAGCAGAACAATTTGTGCTGTATGGCAGTGAATGGATATTGCAATAAAGGGATATTTATGTGCAATACTGAATCCCACACTCCAATAGGCATTGCTTATATTCATTATTCCAAGAAAAAGGCTCATGCCATTCTAGAGGGGTCATGTAGGACTCACTGCTAGAGATGTATGTATTACTTACATGGGTTTATTTTTACACTGTGTACCAAGTTTAAAGCGGAAGTGTAATCTGCTTTTGCCTTTGCCACTTGTTTCATCTTTTCCTACCATACTAATATTTTAACCACTTGCATTTTTTAATCACTCACCCCTCTTCACCCCTTATGGACCGGAGTCATTTTTACATTTCTGCTATAGGCCCGTTTATCCAGCGATATCTTTGTTATTAGTAAAAAAGAGAATATATGCACTTTTTTTTTTTTTTAAGGACAATCAATGCTTTCCTTTCATGATATTGTCTTGCAACAATGATTTTTTTTTTGCTATCCTTAGACAATAAAATGCAATAAGACGAAACAAGATGCACTTTTTCCTTTTTTTGAGCAGTGTTAGATGAAAAATCAAATAGTGTTACTGCAGATAAAAAAAAAAAAAAATGCATTTTATTCTATAAGGTTTCCTGTTTAACCGCTTCAATACTAGGCGCTTTTCAGTCAATTTTCAGCTTTCAGCGCTGTCGCACTTTGAATGACAATTGTGAGGTCATGCGACGTTGTACCCAAACAACGTTTTTTTTTTATCATTTTGTTCCCACAAATAGAGCTTTCTTTTGGTGGCATTTGATCACCAATGGGGTTTTTATTTTTTGCACTACAAATAAAAAAAGACCGAAAATTTTGCCACAAAACTTTGTAAATAAGTACATTTCCTCCATCACCGACGGGCATTGATGAGGCTACACTGACGGGCACTGATGAGGCAGTACTGATTGGCACTGATGAGGCGGCACTTATGAGGTGGAACTGATGGGCACTTATATGCAGCACTGAGGGGCACGGATAGGCGGCACTGATAAGTAGCACTGACGGGCACTGATAGGCAGCACTGGTGGGCACTGATAGGTGGCACTGGTGGGCAGCAATTGCAGATTGCACTGTAAGGTGTGCATTCCCTGGTGGTCTAGGGTGGCATCTGAAGTTGTCACTGAGTGCCATCCGTTGGGCATTGTGCCCCTTACCTGGTGGTCTAGGGTGGGCTCCCTGGTAGTCAGGATCGGCTCCCTGGTGGTCCTGGGTGGGCTCTCCCTGGTGGTCCCCAAGTGGGCTCCCCGGTGGTCCTGGGTGGCGATGCTAGGGGGGGCTGCACTGATCGGCTCTCCTCTACTCACATCTGCAGACATGAGTAGAGGAAAAGCTGATAAACGGCTCTTACTGTTTACACTGTGACCAGCCGTGATTGGTCACGACTGATCACATGGTAAAGAGCTTCCGATGGACGCTCTGTACTGAGATCGGTAATATGGTGGGTCAGACTGACCCACCGCACCATTGATCGACGCGATGCGAGCCCCTGCTGGGGGCGCGTGATCGCGTGTTATCCTGAGGACGTCAATGGACATCCAGTCAGGATAATGACTCCCCCCGCCCGGACGTCATTTTGCTAAAGGCTGGGCGGGAAGTAGTTAAAATAACATTAAAATTATGATTCTGGTACAAATCATTGCAAAGTTACATAGAAACATAGAAAAGTGACGGCAGAAAAAGACTGAGTAGTCCATCAAGTCTGCCCCTTACTATTATTATTTTATTTATTTTTTTTCCACATTAACCTTGTTGTCTGACTATAGATTTATGTTTATCCCAAGCATGTTTGAAGCCATTTACTGTTGACTGTCTCACAACCTCTGTTGGTAGTTTATTCCAATCATCAACCACCCTTTCAGTAAAATAATACTTTCTAAAATTAGTTTTGAACTTCCCTTCAGTTAGTTTGAGGTCATGACCCCGTGTTCTTGATTTTGGTTTCATATTGATCAAGTTATTTACAAATGACATTTTTTTTTCTTAAATTTCTTTGCTTTTTTCTAACTTCCCGCCCACACACTGTCATATGACGTCACAGACTTAGTGGGGATATCTGACTGATGCCCGCAAATACAGGCATCATTCAGATACCTTCTTTTACAGCAGGCGATTCCCTTCACCGTAAAAACAATCATAGCTGCTGTTCAGCCACTTGATAGTTTTTACAGGCGAAGGAATTTTTAGACGGAGGGAGAGGAGAAGGAATCCGCCAGCGCCGGAAGTTCCCCATAGAGAATACCGTGGGCTAGATGGTCCCCGGCAGTCTCTATGACCTTTTGACATTATGATGTCATGCCCGACCTCTGCAGTTGCAAACACTGCTGTTGTCTCAGCTGGGAAGCCAAGATCATCTTTTCTTTCTTTTCTTTTTTTTTTTATTTTAGGCTTTTCAGCCTAGAGGCGAGATATGGGGACTTACAGATCCCAGATCTCGCTGTAAAGAGGACCTGTCATGCCCTATTCCTATTACAAGGGATGTTTACATTCCTTGATTCCTTGTAATAGGAATAAAAGTGATCAAAAAAAAAGGTAAAACAGGAAAGTGTCAAAATAGAAAAATAAAAGTAAAATAAACAATAAAAAAAAAATGAACACGCCCCCGTCCTAGCGTGCTCGCTCGCAGAAGCGAATGCATACGTAGGTCGCGCCCACATATGTAAACAGCGTTCAAACCACACGTGAGGTATTGCCACAAACATTAGAGCGAGAGTAGTAATTCTAGAACTAGGCCTCCTCTGTAACTCTAAACAGAAACAGATAAAAATTGTAAACGTTGCCTATGGGGATTGTTAAGTACCGAAGTTTTGAACCATTCTACAAGTGGGTGCAATTTTAAAGCCTGACAAGTTCATTGTCAATTTACTCGGCGTAACATCTTTCACATTATGAAAAAGAAAATCAGGCCAACTTTAGTATTTTGTTTTTTTTTAATGCATGGAACGCAGTGCGACTTCTGTTGTGACAGTTGCGATTCTAATGTGAATTCTCAGAGGATTTGGAATAGCCGGAGATAAAATTCCCACCAAACCCGCACAGGACCCTTTTATGAACCACACATATGTGAACAGCCTTTAATGGAAATAATGTTTTTTTTAAGATGACATGCGAATCTATGCTTTTCGGATTGCATCTGATCAGCACAGAATGCGCATAAGTGTGAACCGACACTCTTGACTGCTATTTGTAACAGCTGCTGACACCTTCTCCGAGTACACAGCAGTCCCAGCTTTTATTAATGGTTACAAGTTAACATCAGTATATATATATATATATATATATATATATATCTTTTTTTTTTTTTTTGGAATGCCACAAGACTGACACATTCCTGTAAATGAGTGCAACCTGTATTAATCTGTTATTTGCAAAATAAAGATTTACAAACACAGAAAAAAAAAAAAAAAAAAAAAAAAAAAAAGGATGTAAAGTATCAAACTAAGTAACTTAAACAATGACCAGAAACTATTACAGTTTCACTGTAAGCTACCAATTTTAGGCCTCATGCACACAACTTTAGAGACTTAAAGTGATTGTAAAGATCACCTTGTAAAAACCCATTCAATTTAAAATAGAAATGAAAGGCAAAACATTTTTGTATAGATATAAAAAAAACATTCTAAATACCTTTTTTTCCCTTTTTTATAAGTGATCACATTCCCTCTGTTCCCAGCTGCATAAAAGCTGGGGAAGGAGAAGCAGCGGCACACTGAGTTTCCCAGTAAATGGCTGTGCAACAGGGGAGGTGGGGGGTTGTCCAGAGAAGGCTGATCATTAGAGGAGAGTACACGGAGTGCCCAGTATAACTAGAGAACTGACCAAGCTGTGTTATCCTGCTTAGTGTGGTCAGTTTTTAATAGGAAAGCAGAGGGACTGGCAGGAACACCAGGGATTTCACACAAAGGAAGCAATACAAAGAGAACAGGATACTTTCCCATACAATTACATGATACAGCAGCTACATATCCGGAATATGAAGTGTTGTGGTAGCAAAAGCTTAAGTGGATGTAAACCCGAAAAAAAAAAATGTCATTAATAATTCTGCCTAGTAGAGTATAAGATGGCATGTCATCTGTGCCCAGTCTTGCCACAAAGCGTTAATCCAGCTCTGAGCAACCCCCTTATCTTTTTTCAGTAAGAAAAAAAACGACTAACTGAGAAATAGTAGACATTTCTTCTTGTGCTGTGTGAGTGACAGATAATTTCCTTATCTCATGCACAAAGCAGAAGAAGCTTCACACTCCCCCTCCTTCCTCCTCCAGCTCTCCCAGGATTGGCTGCTCCACACCTCAGCATAAATGGGCATGCTGAAGTCATGAGATGACTTTCCTGAGTTTTGACAGGATGTTTTTCAAAACTCTGGAATAGCAAAGTAAGACAGTGTAGAGGTGGTTGGGGAGACTTGTGACATCACAACTCCACCCACTGAGCTCCAGCAAAGAGTCCCTCCCACTTATTCCAGAGTTTTGTGGGGCTGCTACTGATGAAGGGGGGACATTTGCAAGATAGGGATACATGCAAGAGGCTTGCAGGTATATATACATTAATACTGTGCCATTAGTTTATACTGGGTGGGTGGTGGGTTTACATCCACTTTAAGCATAACATTTCTGGTGCTTTTCCACACCTAGGGAGCCACAAGTAGTGAATACAACTGGCAATAGAAATGGATGGCTGTACCACAAGTAGTGAATACAACTGGCAATAGAAATGGATGGCTGTACCCATGTCAGGTGCCAATGATCCTGTCCTTGAAGGCTTACCCACACATGCGCTTACAAAGACGCACAAGCTTCATGTTCAGGGAAATATGCTGTATGCTCATGCACAGAGGCATCAGCATTTTACACATGTACAGACGCATCTTTTGCATGACTGCACCACCTGCGGATCCCCAGATCCAGGAAAGCTCAGAGAATATTACACTTAAGCCTTTTTGAGCCTCTGAACATCTACTTCCATCATGAGGCCTCAAGAAGGAAACCAGAACACAACTAAGCAAACCAGAGGAGAGCAAACAAAAAGCAGGCAGTGCCCTTTGTATAAACCAAACCAATAACCCAAGAACTGCAAGGCACAGCACACCCTTCTAAGACACTGTGATGGCTTCTTTTCTGTGAACAAACATAATGTGGAGAATACAGGAGTAACCTACAAGAGACATTACACTTCTTTCACACGTTTAGGGGAAATGCTCTCTAGAAAGCAGCTTCCTTTCTCCTTACTCTGCTTACAAAGCATTACTGTGTGCCAACACAAGTCAGCAGCATATATGGAGTCCTAGATTATAGCGTATCCTTACAGCCAATTACAAAAATACATGTATAGGTTGTGTTCACACTATAAAAAAGGAGCACAAGGGGGCGCTAGCTAAGTGCAGCATCAATGGGTTTATGACGATAAAAAGCCAAATGCTAACTCACAGAAATATAAAATCAAAGAGCTTATTTGCAGCCACGTTACAATGAATGGAAGCAGTCAACAGGATGAGCTGCTTGTGACAGCAAACCGTATGTTATCAGTGAGGAAACCAAGTCCAATGTACCCAGGAAGTGAGGAGAGCCACTGTGGGACACAAGGCAGGATGTGATGTCACACCTGGGGTGGGCTGGCTGCTATGGTGACTTGTTACAGAGCTCCTACTGGCTCCATTCTCTAACCATTCCAAACCATGGATCGCTTTGTAAATGGATAGAAAACTGGCTAAAAGACCGAATTCAGAGAGTAGTGGTTAATGATTCTTACTAAGAATGGTCTAAGGCAGGCATGTCCAAAGTTCAGCCCGCGGGCCAATTGCGGCCCCTGTTCCGGTTTAATATGGCCCCACAGGTCATTTGGCAAAATCTATCTGGTGTGGCCCCCAGTGAATCCCTGAGCGCCACTCAGGACCCTTGGGATCTCTGAATCTCTCAATGCCACGGGCTTGAGCTTGACAAAGGTGTGCACATGCTCCACCACCGCATAGCAAACACTCGCAAACATGTCGCATTGCACCTTGGGAGCTGCTACGTCATCCCAGCATCCACATTGCGGCAACCCTGCGCTCCACCAGGACATCAAACGCCCCTTGCTGAGTCCCAGCCAGCTGCAGAACCTTTCCAGCTACACCTCCACTTCCCATCAGATGGGGTTACCCGTGACACATAGTAGCCACTGACTTGGAGTACTGTCTTGCTGAGCGGATGTTCTTTCTGGGTTCCTGGTTGAACCACCAGCCTTAGAGCAGTGGAACCCTGCCCCGTGGATGTGAGAGACTACACCCTGCTTCCCACCATACTATCTGAGCCTGTTTTTTTACACCATCTTGTGAGTAGCCCATTGTTGGGGTTAATTAAAAATGCTTTACAGTACTACACTTAGAGGCGCTTTCTGGTTTTCTTCTCTCAAAGCCGCGGAACTGCATGTCCTTAGTCGGTGTTCTCATGACCTCTCATACTTTACAATGTTCCTGACATATATTTCCGCTTCCTGGATTTTTTTATTTCATCTGGCCTTCAGATATGAAAGGCAGAGTGATTTAACACATGTTTATATTTGTCATCCATGTGACGAAATGAAAAGTATGCCGTTTGCAATAAACTTTGCATAAAATGGTTAATTTGCATTTCATTTTAATGGTTCAAAGAATGTCAGGCAAAATGGTTGGCCCTCATGCATATTCACTTCATCAAATCTGGCTCTCTTTGAAAAAAGTTTGGACACCCCTGGTCTAAGGTGTACCCCAAAGTTCAGTGCTGGGACCCTTACTTTTTAACATATTTATAAATGATATCGGACCTGGGATTAAAAACACAATTTCAGTGTTTGCAGATGACACCAAGCTATGCAGTGGAATAACGTCCTTACAGGATGTCTCCAACTTACAAGCAGACCTCAATGCACTGTCTAATTGGGTGACTATGTGGCAGATGAGGTTTAATGTTGATAAATGTAAAGTTATGCACTTGGGGCCTAAGAATATGCATACATCGTACATACTAGGGGGAGTACAACTGGGGGAATCCATAGTGGAGAAGGATCTGGGGGTTCTGGTAGATCATAAGCTTAATAATGGCATGCAATGCCAAGGTGCAGTTTCCAAAGTGAGCAAAATCCTTTCTTGTATTAAGAGAGGTATGGACTCCAGAGATAGAGACATTATTTTGCCACCCTGTACAAATCATTAGTGAGACCTCATCTGGAATATGCAGTTCTATTTTGGGCACCAGTTCTCAAAAAGGATATCAGGGAACTGGAAAAAGTGCAGAGAAGGGCAACTAAACTGTTAAGAGGCAAGGAGGAGCTCAGCTATGAGGAAAGATTAGAGGAACTGAATTTATTCTTTCTTGAGAAAAGGAGATTAAGGGGGGATCTGATCAACATGTACAAATATATAAGTGGTCCATTTAATGAACTTGGTGTTGAGTTATTTACTTTAAGGTCATCATAGAGGACAAGAGGGCATTCTTTACGTCTGCAGGAAAGGAGATTTAATCTCCAAATATGGAAAGGTTTCTTCACAGTGAGCTTCCTGATGATGCATTGTTCATGTGAAACGCGTTGACACTAGTTGTGCAACCGTAACATCACATCCTGCCTGGGACCCGCATCCAGACCGAGGCTTGAACTGCATGCCGGCTTCCTGAATCGGAACGGCGAACAGAGGCATTTATCAGAATGCTGGAAAGACTCAGTGTTGGTCTAAAGGCACATAAAAATGTGAGTGAACATTTCATAGATTTTAACAGCAATAAAATGTTTATTGGAATATTGTGCTGGAATATGATGGCCACGTCTTTTTATGAGCTACTGAGAAAGATAATACAATGACACACAGAAAGGCATTGCAGCAGGGATGGTATTATACTAAGTACGTGGAAGGACTATATGAAGGACTTGCATTTGGACTTTATATTTTTTGCACTTTTATATTTTTTACTTATATATACATTTTTTTGAATAATGTTTGAATATTTGGATTAAGAACGCAAGAGCATAATAACTTATAATTTTTGCATTTTTTACATATAGTTGCACAAATGTTTACTTGAAGTAGTGGAAGAAAGCAGCTACTCTTACTGAACAATTCAATATTTTGCACCATTGGTGAAAATTATAGCTGCAGCAGTACACAAAGAAGTATTCAGCAATTTTTTTGTCTTTCGCTGGTGCACTAATTACACAGTTCTTCACAGTAAAAGCTGTGAAAATGTGGAATAGACTCCCTCAAGAGGTAGTTCTGGTCAGCTCAGTAGATTGTTTTAAGAGAGGCCTGGATTCTCTTCTAAACGTACATAACATAATAATATAACTGGATACTAACATTTATAGGTAAAGTTGATCCAACGAAAATCCCACTGCCTCTTGGGGGATCAGGAACAAATTTTCTCCCCTGCTGGAGCAAATAGGATCATGCTTTGCTGGGGTTATTTGCCTTCCTCTGGACCAACTGTGGGTATAGGATTGTGTGTGTGTGTGTGTGTGTGTGTGTGTGTGTGTATATAATAGATCGACATGATTCTCGATAAAATAAGAATCACTATTTTTTTGCTCCAAATAAAGATCATGATTCTTGGTGTAACATCTTTCACATTATACATAAAAATTGAGCTAACTTTACGGTTTAGTTTTTTGTTTAATTCATTGAAGTGTATGTTTTCTGAAAAAATTGCGTTTGAAAGACCGCTGCGCAAATACAGTGTGACATAAAATATTACAACAACCGCCATTCTATTCTCTAGGGCAGGGATAAGCAATTAGCGGACCTCCAGCTGTTGCAAAACTACAAGTCCCATCATGCCATGGGTTTCATGCTTGTGGCTGTCGGAGTCTTGCTATGCCTCATGGGACTTGTAGTTCTGCAACATCTGGAGGTTCGCTAATTGCATATCCCTGCTCTAGGGTCTCTGCTAAAAAATATATATATATAATGTTTAGGGGTTTTAAGTAATTCTCTAGCAGAAAATACTGATTTTAACTTGTAAGCAACAAGTGTCAGAAAAACATTTAGTCTTTAAGTGGTTAAACTGACCTTGTTTACAGACCGAAGTTCATTCCTTTGATCTACATGAACCAAATGATACTTTGTCTGTAGTTACCTCCCAGCGCTGACAATGTTGACAAACATTTGCTGACTTTTTTTTTTTTGACAGCTGAGTGAGCAGAGAACGGCTCTGCACTTGTTACATGAATGAATTGTGGAAATGCTGGATTAAGATCTTGAGGGGGGTTGAATCGAGATAGCAGTTTTTTTAATGATTAATTGTGCAGCTCTAATATATATATATTTATTTTTTACTTTGCCTTCTATTGGTTTAATGGGATGGACGCATGTCTTTTTTCAACTAGACTAACTATGTAACTATCTAGGGGGGTAGCAGCTAACTCGTGTGGGTGGTGCATTCGTATTTGTTTGCACCACAATTTCAATTGTTGTTGTTCACACTATATGTGGTGATCTGCTTTGTAGGTTACTACAAAAGCACATAGAAAAAAAGTGCTTTCTATGTGTCCCGTTAACACTACAATGCCATTGTGATGTTTTTTCCGCAGAGCAATAGATGGCAGCACAGTTTAGTATGAAGACTTGAATGGAGTGTACATTTGTAAACTCTCAAAGTAAAAGTAAAGAAAAGAAAAAGTGTAAACAGTGCACCACCCGACAAAAGGGATACCAGCCTGCACGCTAAAACAGCATTATAGGGACCGCGCCTTTAATCTACTGCATAGCACATGCTGAAAATTAGCAACAGAGCAGAATGTAATCATTACCTGGTGTATTATTTCAGATACAGGGAGTTGGTTGGCGTAGGTTGTTAGGTCCACCACAGAGGCATCAGGCGAGTACCTGAAATACAGATAAAATGATCATCTTTAGGCATTTATAGAATATTTGATAATCTTATAAATTCATGAAACAATTATATGTATTTTTTAATTGGAGGCCATATATCCTTCAAGACTCTGGTGGGAGAGGCAAGAAAGGAAAATCGTGAGGCTGATTCTCCCTGGAGATACATGAAACCGGCGCAACAGATTAAGGTCTCTTACAAAAATATAAACTCCAAAAATTCACAACCTAGAAGAAAAAGCAATGTACTGAGGGATAAAGTCTCTAAACCAGTCTACATTATACCCTGATCAGCATTCCTCTCTACTGCCAATAATGACTTCACATCAAATACGCTGATCCTGACACTGCTCAATTCTGCAAATATTTATCAGAGACAAGATTGGAGCACAGAGAGAAAAGCCTGTGTAGTTTTCATGTAGTCCACGGTGCACCGCCTAATACACTTCAAAGGCTTCTCTCCATTAATGAAATAAAAACAAGCCACATCAGAGCCGACAGTGGCTTTTAAAGTTTTTTTTTTCCAGCTGAAAGTGAAATTATCTCTAAATCAAGAAGTGTAAATAAACCAAATATCCAACACCTGAGACCAAGACAAAGTGTCACACGGAATCATTAAAGATTCGCCATTTCTACTGAGTACTTTTGAGAAAATAAGCAGAGAATTGAAACATTGGATTATTACAAAAAATAATGAATAATGTATAAACAGTACATAAAGCAATAACCTCAAAACGTCCTTCAGCAAATTATTCGCTGATCTATTCGCCTCCCTTCCACCTGCCCTTTGGGTGCAGCTAGAATAGGTGGCATGCTGGCTCACAACAAAGAATGTAGGACACATCACAGACCCATCATCTCTCTATCCATCTGTGCATCAGAACAGGGGTCTTCAACCCCTGGGGTGTGGATCGGTGCCGGTCCGTGGCCTATTCGGGGCTAGGCGAGCTAGCCAGCACAACCTTACTGCCACCTTTCCACCACCAGAGGCTGCCCGCTCCTTTTCTACTAGCACCACTACACCCATCCCTCTCTCTGTGGTCACCTTACCTGTGGAGGGGGAAGAAGTAGAAGAAAAGAAGGGAAAGAAAAAGAGGGGGAAAAAGAAAAAGAGGGGGAAAAAGAAAAAGAAAGAGGGGGAAAAAAAAAAAAGAAAAAGAGGGGGAAAAAGAAAAAAAAAAGAAGAAGGAAGGAAAAAGGAAGGAAGGAAGAAGAACAAGGAAGGAAGAAGAAAAAAAGGAAGAAGGAAGGAAGAAAGGAAGAAGGGAAGAAGGAAAGAAGGAAAAACAAAGAAGAAGGAAGGAAGAAGGAAGAGGAAGAAGGAAGGAGGGCAGAAGGAAGGAAGAAGGAAGGAAGAAGAAGGAAGGAAGGAAGGAAGGAAGGAAGAAGGAAGAAGGAAGAAAAAAAGGAAGGAAGAAGGAAGAAGAAAGGAAGAAGGAAGAAGAAAGAAAGAAGGAAGAAGAAAGGAAGAAGAAGGAAGGAAGGAAGAAAGAACGAAAGAAAGAAAGAAAGAGAAGAAGAAGAAAAAGAGGGGGAAAAAGAAAGAGAGGGGGAAAAAGA
>BLSH010523653.1:1449158-1492373 GCA_018402905.1 Glandirana rugosa
GTCCACTACCCCACCTGTGATAACGCCTGCATAAGTACCCCACCTGTGTCACTGGCTGCAAAAGTGCCCCTCACCTGTGTTATCGGCTGCATAAGTGCCCCACCTGTGTCACTAGCTGCATAAGTTCCCCCACCTGTGTTATTGGCAGAAGTTCCCCCACATGTGTTATTGGCTGCATAAGTTCCCCCACCTGTGTTACTGGCTGCATAAGTGCCCCCACCTGTGTCACTGACTGCATAAGTGCCCCCACCTGTGTCACTGACTGCATAAGTGCGCCCACCTGTGATATTGGCTGCAATTTACCCCACCTGTGATACTGGCTGCATAACTGCCCCCACCTGTGATACTGGCTGCATAAGTGCCCTCACCTGTGTTATTGGCTGCATAAGTGCCCCCACCTGTGTTATTGGCTGCATAAGTGCCCCCACCTGTGATATTGGCTGAAATTTACCCCACCTGTGATGCTGGGGCTGTATACTGTGTCCTGTGATGCTGAGCTGTATACCATGTTATGTGATGCTGAGCTGTGTACTCCTGACACAATATGTGGAATACAGGGGACGGAGTGGGTGGATTCTATCAGGGGTTGGGCTTATTAGAAGTAGGAGGGGTCAAAAAGGAAGGACGGGGCCTGTCGCCCCCCCCCCCCCCCTCCTAAAACTTCACCAGCTGCCATTGGAGATGAGCATGCATTTTATCCACTGGTGAAGGGGCTGAGCACTTGGAAGGACCTTATTTAGAATTTTATCTTTGCACACTGTGGATTCCCCTGGAGACTATTTATGTTACCTTTCATTTGGATTCCTTTTAAAAGCTTTCATATTATATATGGACTTTATGAACTTTTAGCTTTTATATGTTCACATTGCGCTGCATCTTCCAGTGTTATATAGGTCCTCCAGGCGTGTCGTTACGTCCACGTTCCACAGCGGTTACGGAAGCCCTCTACATCCGATGAGCTGTGACCCGGCTCGCACCATCATACACCACCAGTGGCAGCTGGCTACCAACCTGGGCAACCCCTTTTTGATACTACTAGATATGCACACTCTTATTGAACACTGTGGCTTCTCCATTAAAGTTTTAATAAATAACGCACTTAGAGGCGCCCTCTGTGTGTTTTTGTTATCTAGCACTACTTCTCCTATGGATCCAAGGAGTGCACATCATTCTGCATTCCTGTGATCCGTTTTCAGCCAACTTTCAGCTAAAGTCCTCTGTTGGCTGACGTCACTCAGCCGGTTAAGGCTGTGGAAAGATCCCAACTTTACAGCCGGGATCCACCCAGATGCTTGGACCTGCAACTGGCTCTGCCTCTCAGCGAGCCTGCACAGCCCGGTTCTCCAGTAAGTGCTGGAGGGGCAGAGCAGAAAGGCAGTGACAGACAGTTACTGGCTTTGTGCAGACTGAAGACTAAGACCCGAGCGACCAGCAATCTCTGTTTGCTCAGTTCTTGGTCTTAGAGCCATCCGGGGACAGAAGCAGCATGGATCGATGCTGCATCCACATGGGTGAGTATGTTTGTTTGTTTTTTCTAATTCTCACACTTCTCTTAATGCTCTCCAACTTATCACCACACCTCTTCTAAATAGAGTACTAGCAGTGGCATCCAATCCACTTTGTGTAAACCCAGGCAAACAAAATTTATAGGAGTGCGTAATCAATATTCGTGAACAGGAGCGAGCTGAAACAGTATTACGATAGGAGAAAAAAACGCCCACTGCCGCTAAAGTGGGTGGAGAGAAAGGAGCTGCTACATCATGTATCCTGCCTAAAGATTGCAGGAAAAAAATGGTAGGAAGAAACCACAAAACATTGGGTGGGTTTTAATCCTTATTTACATTCCATACTAGTTATATCAGCAGCATGTAAACAAATTCCCAGGCACTCTACCAGCCAGGAGTTTGTTTGCTTTTCTAGCTGCCCAATAACTTGTGTGTGTAAAGGCATCTTACTCAATTCAACTACATTTTTTTCATATTGTGCCTAAAAATGGGCATTATGAATCTGTCCTGATCTCCGGACTATTTACCCCTCTCCCCCTTCATTACCAGACCATTTTTGCAATACGGCGCTGTGTTACTTTAACGGACAATTGCATTGCGCGGTCGTGTGACACTTACACAAATAGAGCTTTCTTTTGGTGGTATTTGATCACCACTGTGTTGTGTTTTTTATTTTTTTGCGTTATAAACAAAAAAAGACCAACAATTTAAAAATATATATTTTTTTCCCTCTGCTATAAAACATATCCAAGTAAAAATTGAAAAAAATCTAATTTCTTCATCAGTTTAGGCCAATATGTATTCTGATACATATTTTTGGTAAAGAAAAATCCCAATAACTGTATATTGATTGGTTTGCACTAAAGTTATAGCATCTACAAACTATTGGATATTATTTATTTTTTTACTAGTAATGGTGGCGATCAGCGACTTATAGCGGGACTGCAATATTGCGGCGGACATTCTTGAATTTTTTGGGGACCAGTGACAGTAATACAGTGATCAGTGCTAAAAATATGCAATGTCATTGTACTAAAAGAGGATCACTTTGATGCAGTTAGCCGGCTTAAGCATGTATTGCAATATGTGTAAACTAAAAATCCCTGTTTTTCATTGCATTGTTTGCTGGAAAGGGTGTATAGCAGTGTGCAGAGGGTCCATCCAGAATTTGTAGTGTTAATATGTGGTCGCACACCTTTAGCACCTGCCAATGGCATTTACACAGTAATCAGTGCATTTTTATAGCACTGATTGCTGTATAAATGCCAATGGTCCCAAAAAAGTGTCAAAATGGTCCGACATGTCTGCTGCAATATCGCAGTACCGCTAAAAATCGCAGATCGCCGCCATTACTAGTAAAAAATAAATAAATAAGAACCCCAGAAGTGAATTCTCATCGTCTGTAAACGCAACAACTTTTGTGCAAACCAATCAATAAACGCAAATTGCGATCTTTTTTTTTTACCAAAAATATGAGGAAGAATATAATTCGACCAAATCCGATGGGAAAAAAATATTTTTTTATATTTTTTTTTTTTGGATTTGTATTTGTAAAAGTAGGAAATTTGTTTTTTTTTTGCAAAATTGTCGCTCTTCTTTTGTTTATAACGGTGATCATAAATGACGCAGAGGTGATCAAATACCACCAAAAGAATGCTCTATTTGTGGGGAAAAAAAAGGACGCAAATTTTGTTTGGGTACAACGCCGCACGACCGCGCAATTGTCAGTTAAAGCGACGCAGTGCCGAATCGCAAAAAGTGCTCAGGTCCTAAAGTGGGAAATCCTTCCAGGGCTGAAATGGTTAAATACATGCACATGCTATTGGGATTTGCATCCATGTATATCTTTTCTCTGTTGTAACGCAAGTCAGTGACCAGACCAGCTCTCCCCCACCTTGTGTCTTTATGCCCCAGGTTGGCGTAGTGTCCACCATAGCATTTGCAGTGGCAAAGCAGTGTAGGCCTGGCCAGAAGAGGGATTACTTTGACGCAGTTGGCCAGCTTAAGCATGTATTGCAATATGTGTAAACTGAAAATTCCTGTTTTTCATTGCATTGTTTGCTGGAAAGTGTGTATAGCAGTGTGCAGTGGGTCCATTCAAATTTTGTCACTGTTCTAATGACCCTGGCATGAAAAGGGGATAACATCAGGGGCGATCAAAGGGTTAACTGTGTGCCTAGCCAGTGTTTTACTGTATTGTGTGAGGTGCTTTTACTAGGGAAAGTGATGGAATGTATTCCCTGCTTTGCAGACACACAAATTCTATCCCTTCCCTCCTGTCAGAATATCTACATAGGCAGATCGCAGTTCTATCTCTTTGCCTAATGATCGGTGGGTACTGGGGGACATTGGGTACCGCGTCCCCAGCGATTCGCTTCCGCTGTAATTACAGCGGATGCAAGCTGCCAGCAGCATGCACGCGTGCCCCTACCCGGACGTGTCGGATCGCATATATATATATTTTATATATATATATATATATATATATACACACATACATACACACACACACACGTGATCCGGCACACAGGTGCCGCCCTGCAGCAGTAAAACTGCTATAGGGTGGGTTTATGTGGTACAACAAAAATGTTTGCTAAAAAAGTAGAGCAATGATTGCATTGCCAACTTTTTATACTACAGGGTCTCTGCTTTCGTATTTTGGGGGTGAGGTCAGGTAATCTTCAGTCTGCATTTTAACATATGTGCAAAAAAATAAGCTCTGGCAACAAACAGGTTAAAACAGGATGGTGAGGGACCACATATAATATTTCTCAGGGTCTGGTTTTATAGGACAAATAATCTGTAAGTCAACAATCCCATCAGCTTCAGAAACTAAGTACAGTGAATTGGTTTTATTTAGAGATCTAAAGATGCTGCCATCACAAACTAAAGAGAAGTTATTCTTTAGACCAAAGTAGTTCTTCATGCTCACGCTGAAAAAGGGATAGCAATATGAGGTGATCCCCTATGGCAATGTTCTGGCACAGGATTGCGCTTTCCCTGCCATAACTCTCATCTAGAAGAATAATTTAGTGCCATGCCCCTGGCAAGATTAAACTGCAGCCGGCTCTGCAACTTCTGTAGAATGGAGATGACCCAGCAAATCAGACAGTCCGTCGCTTGGGTCTTTATTCATAGATTTGTATCTCTGTGGCATCAACTACAAAAAAGCAAATGCCAATAATAAATAAAACGGTTTCCACCCCATACCAATCTTGTTTGGACAACTAGCTGTTTTAAGGATTTTACATGTTATTTTTCTTAAAAAATGTTAATAGCAATGGCCAGCTTGGAAGGGAATGAATCATAAATAAAGGCGTTCTGCTGACTGACCTGACACCCACTTAAGAAAGGGCAATGTGATCTTTAAAATATACAGTATCTCACAAAAGTGAGTACACCCCTCACATTTTTGTAAATATTTTATTCTATCTTTTCATGTGACAACACTGAAGAAATGACACTTTGCTACAATGTAAAGTAGTGAGTGTACAGCTTGTATAACAGTGTAAATTTGCTGTCCCCTCAAAATAACTCAACACACAGCCATTAATGTCTAAACCGCTGGCAACAAAAGTGAGTACACCCCTAGGTGAAAATGTCCAAATTGGCCCCAAAGTGTCAATATTTTGTGTGGCCACCATTATTTTTCAGCACTGCCTTAACCCTCTTGGGCATGGAGTTCTCCAGAGCTTTACAGGTTGCCACTGGAGTCCTCTTCCCCTCCTCCATGACGACATCACAAAGCTGGTGGATGTTAGAGACCTTGCGCTCCTCCACCTTCCGTTTGAGGATGCCCCACAGATGCTCAATAGGGTTTAGGTCTGGAGCCATGCTTGGCCAGTCCATCACCTTTACCTTTAGCAAGGCAGTGGCCATCTTGGAGATGTGTTTGGGGTCGTTATGTTGGAATACTGCCCTGCGGCCCAGTCTCCGAAGGGAGGGGATCATGCTCTGCTTCAGTATGTCACATTACATGTTGCCATTCATGGTTCCCTCAATGAACTGTAGCTCCCCAGTGCTGACAGCACTCATGCAGCCCCAGACCATGACATTCCCACCACCATGCTTGACTGTAGGCAAGACACACTTGTCTTTGTACTCCTCACCTGTGTTCCCTGGGTGTGTTCTAACTGTGTGTGGGCTGGGCTGGCAGGGGGAGGGGAGTGATCACAGCTTCCATATACAGAAAGCCTTTGATCACATCCCTTCCCCCTCTAACATAGCGGAGATCCGTGTTTACTTACACGGACCTCCGTTCTTTCACTGCGGGGGGGCCATCACGGGTAGCCGGCGGCAATCGAGTCCGCCCTACCCGCTCCCTGGCCCCCCCCCCCGAACACAGTGAGCGTGCGCTCACAGTGCGGGATATCGCAGCCGCCGTCATATGACGCCGATTTGCAATATCGAGCCACTTTGTCGCCGTCAGTCGGCAAGTGGTTAAACTTGCAGGTGCTAAAGGTGACCACATATTAACACTACAAATTCTGGATGGACCCTCTGCACACTGCTACACACCCTTTCCAGCAAACAATGCAATGAAAAACAGGGATTTTTAGTTCACACATATTGCAATACATGCTTAAGCCGGCTAACTGCATCAAAGTAATCCTCTTTTAGAACAGTGACATTGCATTAGCGTCACTGGTCCCCAAAAAATGTCAGAATGTCCGCCGCAATATTGCGGTCCCGCTATAAGTCGCTGATCGCCGCCATTACTAGTAAAAAAATAAATAAATAATATCCAATCATTTGTAGACGCTATATCTTTAGTGCAAACCAATCAATATACGTTTATTGGGATTTTTCTTTACCAAAAATATGTAGCAGAATACATATTGGCCTAAACTGATGAAGAAATTAGATTTTTTTTCAATTTTTACTTGGATATGTTTTATAGCAGAGGGAAAATATATATATATTTTTAAATTGTTGGTCTTTTTTGTTTATAGCGCAAAAAAACAACAACACAGTGGTGATCAAATACCACCAAAAGAAAGCTCTATTTGTGGGAAAAAAAAGGACATAATCTTTATTTGGGTAAAGTGTCACACGACAGCGCAATGCAACTGTCCGTTAAAGTAACACAGTGCCGTATTGCAAAAATGGTCTGGTAATGAAGGGGGAGAGGGGTAAATCTTCCGGAGTTCAGGACAGATTCATAATGCCCATTTTTAGGCACAATATGAAAAAAATGTAGTTGACTTGAGTAAGATGTCTTTACACACACAAGTTATTGGGCAGCCAGAAAAGAAAAGTAAACAAACTCCTGGCTGGTAGAGCGCCTGGGAATTGATATAATAATATATTTACAAAAATGTGAGGGGTGTACTCACTTTTGTGAGATACTGCATGGCCATGGCCTTTTGTGACAACACTAGCTAAGCCAGTCCTGGGTCTCGGTAACCCTTGCTTTGTCTGATGAACCAGATACTGACTTTCTAAACAAAGGGCCAGTTTATTGTTCTTTAATCTTCAGGGGGCTGGAGTGAGAGTAGAAAATGTCCCATCATTGGTATCAGTGGGGGGAATAGTGTCCCATCATTGGTATCAGTGGAAAGAATAGTGCCCCATCCTTGGTATCAGTGGGAAGAATACTGCCCCATCATTGGTAACATGGGAGGAATAGTGCCCCATCATTGGTGTCAGTGGAAGGAATAGTGCCCCATCATTGGTGTCAGTGGGAGGAATAGTGCCCCATCATTGGTGTCAGTGGAAGGAATAGTGACCCATTATTGGTGTCAGTGGAAGGAATAGTGCCCCATCACTAGTGTCAGTGGAAGGAATAATGCCCCATCATTAGTGTCAGTGGAAAGAATAGTGCCCCATCATTGGTGTCAGTGGGAGGAATAGTGTCCCATCACCGCTGTAAGTGGCAGTAGTAGTGCCCCATCATTGGTGGCAGTGGGAGGAAAAGTGCTCCGCTCTCAGTGTCAATGGCAGGAACTATGCCCCACTGTTGCTGCAAGTGGGGGGAATAATGCCCCAAGGGCCAGATAAAACCAAGCAAGGGGTCACCATCTGGCCCCCGGGCCGCAGTTTGGAGACCACTGTATTAAACAATACCCACCTAGGTAACTTTTCATGCATACTCTAAAGCCCCCTGCGCACGGGACATCTAGCTGCTGTGCATGCAATCTCCGCGTTTTAGTGTGCCTGGAAGGCACAAATGCAGCTTCCAGCCCCCTTGGCAATCAAAGTCTAAAGAATTTTGAAATATGCTGCATCTAGACAGGGCATGTGTATTCTTACTGGAGTCTTGGTGTGCTTTGTGTATTCTTCCAGATGCCTCTGTGCAGGGGATTCCTGTAATAAAGACCACTCGCTGTTGTCTCTCCCCTTGTGCTGGGTGACTTGGTCTTCATTCCGCCCCATCCTGTAATTTTTTTGCAGGCAGCCTAGAGTGGTTATGGCCTGCACAGTCTATGTACAGCACAGTGATCACGTCACCTCTAATTTTAAAGGTAGCATCTGGGCTTACAAAGGCATTTGCTGCACACAGAGTGGATTTAAAACCCTTGTGGCTATTGAGTAATATATTTAACCACCTCAATACAGGGCACTTTCACCCCCTTCCTGCCCAGGCCATTTTTCAGCTTTCAGTGCTATCACACTTCGAATGACAATTGTGCGGTCATGCTACACTGTAATTATGTGAATTTTTTTTATCATTTTCTTCACACAAATAGAGCTTTCTTTTGGTGTTATTTAATCACTGCTGGGTTTTTTTATTTTTTACTAAAAAAAAAGAGACCGAAAGTTTAGAAAAAAAAAAGAAAAAAAAGTAATTTTTCTCCTTCATTCATGTGCACTGCTGAGGCGGCACTGATGAAGAGGCACTAATATGCTCCACGAATGGGCACTGATAGGTGGCACTGATGAGCACTGATAGGCGGCATTGGTGGGCACTGATATGTGGCACTGGTGGGCATAGATAGGCGGCACTGATGGGCATGAGTGATGGGCAACACTGATAGGTAGCACTAATAGCCAGCACTGACTGGCATCGCTAATGGGCACTGATTGCTGGCACTGGTGGGCACTTGTGGGAACTGATTGCTGGCGCTGGTGGCGCTAATTGTAATCAGGGCCCTGATGATCAGTGCCCCAATTACATGCCTAGATGTAAATCGGCTCTCCTCGTCACACACTCTGTCAGTGTGAGGCAATGGCGGCATTTCCATGTTTACATGCGACCGGCTGATTGGTCACAGCTGATCACATGGTAAAAGAGACGCAGCTTTTTACAGAGATCGGGGTCGCAACGTGTGCTAGCAACATGGCGTGGCCGC
Source organism: Glandirana rugosa (assembly GCA_018402905.1). Lineage (NCBI taxonomy): Eukaryota > Metazoa > Chordata > Amphibia > Anura > Ranidae > Glandirana > Glandirana rugosa. The sequence goes on from BLSH010523653.1 coordinate 1,457,956, forward strand.
AATCGCCGCTCTGTAAGTGTGCTGGGACGACGTCTTCCCAGAATGAGAGCTGCGCCGCCCCTCCATCATTTGACGGTGGGCGGGTGGCAAGTGGTTAAACAGGAGGTTCAGCACCCCGTCAAAAAAAATGAACAAACACTGTAGCAGCTGACTTTTAATATTAGGACACTTACCTGTCCAGGGATCGCGCAATGTCCGCTTCACAGGCAGTTTCCTTACTGCGCATACACAAAACATGCTGCACCTTCTTTTTTTTTTTTTTATAAATCTTTTTATTAATTTCTTTTTTAAACAAACAAAACAAAACATACACATTAGACTAATTTGTTAACGCGCATTTAAGATCCAATCATTCTGCATATCAGCCATCAATTCAAAATAACAAAGAGAAAAAAAAAATATATATATATATCCTATTGACAATCAATCCTTACATAACGTAGCAATAATAGCTTAAGTTCCTTCTATCTCCAGTGGCCCCGCTCTCCCTCTATACTAGAAAACACATCTAATAGTTAACAACCCCCATAGGCATCAGGTGCCGTTGAAGGCTTATCCAGCCACTTTGCCCAGACTATCATATTTACTAGGACATCCCCTATTCCTGTAGGTGTCTCTGTACAATGGGAGATTGTTATTGACCAATTGTTTCCAGTATAAAAGTGTGGGAGAAGATAATTTCCTCCAATGTAAAGCAATGACTTTTTCTCGATTAGAATAATGTAGTATTAACCATTACTCACTTTGACACTGAAGATAGATTAGCATCCACCAGACCCAACAAACAAGGACATTGAGACTGGCAGAGGGGCTGAAGTAATAGAATTCAACAGATCTACCACCCCCACCCAAAAAATAACTATATGTGGATAGGTCCAGAAGTTGTTAGAGAAATCCCCCCTCATCGTACCACACCACCAACACTCAGGATTTATCTTGTGAGGTTTGTGTGGCGTGAGGTATGCTCTATGTATCAATTTCAATTGGATCAAACAATCTCTCAAGGATACCAAAGATCTAAGAGGGAGATCCCACACACACCTCGTCTTCCATGTCCAGTTCTGGTACCCATCTAACCCTGAGACCCTCTAATGGCAAGAGGCAAACCAGGATGAGATGGGAATCTAATCTTGAGGTGGCCTTCTCCAAACATTCAGATCCAAGTACTAATTCTAGTGTAGATTGTGAAAGTATTATGTTATCTTGTGGGAACTGGGCATGGAAAGTATGAGAGAGCTGAAAGTATCTAAATAAATGAGAACTAGGAAAATTAAAAGTTGAGGGGAGTGTAGCGAAAGTAGACAGTTTCCCATCAGTGACCACCTGGGAAAGTAATTTAATATTATACTTCATCCATGCAATAGGTTCTGGTAATTTATAAATTGAGAGAGAGTAGGGTTTAGCCATAAAGGGGCATTTGGAGAAATTGCATCTTTAGGTGCTGCATCTTCTAAACTGGCCCGGCGGTGGAGGAAGGAGGCCGAACTTCCGGGGGACCTTCCCGCGTCTACATATAATAATATAAAAGGTTACTGGTTTGAATGCCAGCCAAGGCACTACGTGCGTGAAATTTGCATGTTCTCCCTGTGCCTGCGTGGGCTTCCTCTGGGTACTCCGGCTTCCTCTCACACCCCAAACACATGCTGGTAGGCCAATTGGTTCCTGTCTAAATTGGACCTTGTATGTGTATGTATGCATGTGAGTTAGCGACCTTAGAGCACCATGAGCACATCAAAAACCCCCAAAACAGGGGTGCATAATTATGGTAACCTTGACACCAGATAGGAGCTTGTACATATCTCCTCCTGGTCCCAGCCAGTCAGTAACTCCATCCATCATTCCATTGAAGGACCAGTATGAACTGGGGGAAGTTGAAGCTGCATTGCATTATTCAATAATTTGGGTTTTGCAGCTTCCAGGACATTCACCAATTTCTAAAAATACTTTCAGACACCTCTAACTCTTGTTAGCAGGTTTAAAAAAAAAATTCTTCTTCGTTATAAAAAAAAAAAAAAAAAAAAAAGATGCAAACAATTTTTTTTTTATAGCAATTGTCCACAACTACCTAATACAGTGAGAAATATAACAGAATAAAGTGCAAGTAGAAAGACTCCAATTTAACTTCATGACCAGGCCATCTTTTGTGATATGGCACTGCAATACTTTAACTGACAATTGCACGGTCGTGCGACATTGTACCCAAATAAAATGTATGTCCTTTTTTTCCTACAAATAGAGCTTTCTTTAGGTGGTATTTGATCACCTTGGCAGTTTTTATTTTTTGCGCTATAAACAAAAAAAAAAAAGACAATTTTGAAAAAGCAATACAATATTTTTTACTTTCTGCTAAAAAAACACATCCAACACACCTTAGGCCAATATGTATTTTGCCTAAGGTGTGTTGGATGTATTTGGCTACATGTTTTTGGTAAACAAAAAATCCCAATAAGCGCATATTGATTGGTTTGCACAAATGTTATAGCGTCTACAAACTATGGGACAGATTTTTTGAATTTTTTTTTATTTTTTTACTACTAATGGCGGCGATCAGCGACTTATAGTGAGACTGCGGCATTGCGGCAGACAAATCGGACACCAAGTGACACTTTTTGAGGACCAATGACACAAATAGAGATCAGTGCTAAAAATATGCACGGTCACTGTACTAATGACACTGGCAGGGAAGGGGTTAACATCAGGGGCGATCAAAGGGGTTAAACGTGTTCCTAAGTTGTACTTCCTGTGTGGGGGATGCTTGTACTGTGGGAAGGGAGAGATCCTGCTTAGCAGAAAGACAGGCTCACAGCCTTCCCTTGTCACAGAACGGCGATCTGCCATGTTTACATAGGCCGCCATTCTGCCTGTCTCCCAAACGTTCGGCGGATCGGCTCCCACTGTGCCCAATCACAGTAGGAGTGGGTTGCTGGCAAAGCACGTGCGCACCACAGTCCCGGAAGTGTAGGATCATGTACAGGTACGTGATGTTGCACAGGGGAGCTACTTTGCCACCTTATATGTACTTTATATGGTCAGCAAGTGGTTAGAAGAGGAAGGCGGTCATAGATGGAGCAAATTCCTCCTGCAAACCAAAAGTTCACTCGATTCCCCTGTCAACACAAACAGTGTTGACAGGAAAAACCCTTCTGCCAAGCAATTGTGTTCCCCAGGTGTGGGAGTTGTCCCTGCTGGGAGAAGACAGGGATTATCACTAGCGGCTATACTTATTGTAAAATCTGGCAGGCTGGTTGTACCCAAGTTGATTGTTCATTGGTTGACCGATACATGGTTTGAAGAACCGGCCAAGATTTAAATCAACTAAGGTCAGCCTTACGTGTCCTATGGGCCAATGTTAGTATTTGATTAGCTAATCCGTTCAGTGTGAATTTAAATAGGTTTACTTCAAAAGAAAAATAAGCAGCCTGACAAACAAAAAGAGAAGGTTTTGTAACTCTCTCTATTCAGTACTGAGATTTATACAGTACAGACCTGTCTGGCACAAAGCGAGACCTGTTTTTTTTGTCTAAAAAAGGAAAATTAATGCAGCCATCACATCTAAGAATTGGTAAGCTGCAATTTAATCATTATTTGCTTTTGTGTTTAACACCGCTTTAATTTGTGCTGGAGTTCAGCTTTAACATAAGGTGACCAGATTTTTCAAACGAAATCTGAGGACATATTTTTTTTTCCCGAGTAATTGTGGCAATCAGCGACTTATAGTGGGACTGCAATATTGCGGCGGACAAATCGGACACTAGGTGATACTTTTGATACTTTGTGGGAACCAGTGACACTAATATAGTGATCAGTGCTAAAAATATGCACTGTCACTGTACTAATGACACTGGCTGGGAAGGGATTAACATCTAGGGCAATCAAAGGGTTAAATGTGTGCCTAACCAGTGTTTTCTCACTGTGGGGGAGGTGCTTTTACTAAGGGAAGGCATAGATCCCCGCCCTGCTTTGCAGGAATGCAGGATCAATGTCTTCCATACTGCCAGAATGGTAATCTGCATTGCTCACATCCCCAATCCGGGGACAGGCTTGGTCTGGGGACAGTATCCTCAATCCGTGGACTGTCCCCGTAAACCGAGGACATCTGGTCACCCTACTTTAACAGTACCAGAGAAACAAAAATGTGCAGCGATTCTAACTGACACTTATAAGGAATTCTAGAGGATCTAGACATCTTAGATCTGCTTTGTTATTATCGGGGACTTGAATGGATTCCTTCTTTGATTTTTGAACTCCCAGGCCCCCGGGCTAATTTCAGTCCTCTCTTTCTGCTCATATTTCTTTTTATTTGCACATTTATTTACCACATTGAACATTTCAAAAGGCAGCTCACATTGCCATATTCATAACTCTGGGTGCTGAAAGTCAGTCTACTAATTACAATGATACTGTCATGATTCCGACTGTTATAAATAAATAATGTTTTCCCTGCTGCTTGATATGCCTAAATTGCTTCATTATGCCTTTGCCTATATTACTTTTGCACTTGTATCATTATGTCAAATATAATCAAATCTCTGACATAGGAGGAAAAGAGAATGATGGAAAAATCGATCACAAGATATTTACAAGCAAGCGTGAAATTCTTCATCCAGTCTCTCTTATAGAATGAGTCTTGCTACTTATAATGAAAGACTTGATTATTTTTTTTTAGCAAAGCCCAACTGGCTGCACTGTTAGGAAAAGCAGGCGTGTGTGGTCCATATTTAATTTGTTTATTTCGGGTACTTCTACAGCACCGTCAATTTACATATATATTGTACATTCACATCAGTCCCTACCTTCAAAGAGCTTACAATCTAAGGTCGCTAACTCACATTCATACATATACTAGGGCCAATTTAGACAGGAGCCAATTAACCTACCGGTATGTCTTTGGAGTGTGGGAGGAAACCGGAGTACCTGGAGGAAACCCACGCAGGCACAGGGAGAACATGCAAACTGCAGGCAGGTAGTGTCGTGATTGGGATTCAAACCAACGACCCTTTTGCTGCTAGACGAAAGTGCTATCCACTACACCACTGTGCCGCCCCATTTTTTTTAAAGTGGGACTTCACCTTCTCAATCAACTTTGACTATTTTTAATCCTCATGTTGCCAGCATTCGTAAATAGATAAGCAAGCATATCATTTAACTGTTTTAAACTTGTATTTTTTTTACATTCCTTCAGTTACTTCCCGGTTTCCAAGCCTAGGCAAATGATGACATACACCCCAGGAGTCTTCAGGAGGGGAGGAGGGGCTTTATTAGCTAAGCACACCCCTGCATGCCTGAGCTAAGGGCAGATGGAATCTAGGAAGTAAACGCTACATGAATCATCTACCCTTACTCAAGATGGCTTCAGTCAGAAATGCTGGGGGGGGGGGGGGGGGGTTCAAAGCGATTTCTCAACAAAATAAAGCATAGAGTCATGGATGGATGGGTGAGTTTGCTTTGAATATTAAAAATGAATTAAATAGCATTTTTGGGTTTGTGGTGCTCAGATGCAGTGAAGATCCACTTTAAGCGTAACAGCACTTCTACACTTATTTTATCAGGTTTATCAAAACTATATAGGGCGGTCTACTTAACCACTTCAGCCCCGGAAGGATTTGCCCCCTTCCTGACCAGAGCACTTTTTGTGATTCGGCACTGCGTCACTAACTGACAATTACGCGGTCGTGCGACGTTGTACCCAAACAAAATTGCCGTCCCTTTTTCCCAAAAGTAGAGCTTTCTTTTGGTGGTATTTGATCACCTCTGCGGTTATTTTTTGCGCTACAAACGAGTGACAATTTTGAAAAAAAAAAAAACAATATTTGCTACTTTTTGCTATAATACATATCCAAAAAATATATATAAAAAAACAAAATGTATTCATCAGTTTAGGCCGATATATATTCTTCCTCATATTTTTGGATTAAAAAAAAAAACAATCGCACTAAGTGTATATTGATTGATTTGCGCAAAAGTTATAGCGTCTACAAACCATGAGAATTGATTTATGGTGTCTTTATTATATTTTTTTACTAGTAATGGCGGCGATCTGTGACTTTTAGCGGAACTGCGATTTTGCGGCGGACACGTCGGACACTTTTTTGTGACCAAGGACATTTATACAGCGATCAGAGCTTTAAATAGCCACTGATTACTGTATAAATGTCATTGGCAGGGAAGGGGTTAACGCTAGGGGGGCGATCAAGAGGTTAACTGTGTGGGTGTTTCTAACTGTGTGGGGGCTGGGCTGACTGGGGAAGGAGAGAGATCGCTGCTCCCATATACTGGGAACATACGATCACTCTCCTCTCCCCTGTCAGAACGGGAATCCGCTTGTTTACATACACGGATCCCTGTTCTGTCACTGCCGGAGAGCGATCGCAGGTGGCTAGCGTGTGCGTGCTCCTACAATACTTGCTCCTGCGGCCGCCATCAGGTGACGGCGGTTTGTGCAGGAGAGCCATGTTGCCGCCGTCAATCCACGACGGGCGGTCGGCAACTGGTTAAAGTGGTTGTAAACCCTCACATATACGCAGTGAACTTTTTAGCCTCATGTGATACACAGAGATGAAACAAATCCTGCTACATAAGCTGTACCCATTTATTTGCAGTGTTCTCTTCTCTACAGCCAAAGTCCAGAAATTATAAAGCGTGTCTGAGCTTTCAGAAAACTGGGGGCAGAAAGCTGAAATTACACTCTGCAGAGCTCAGTAAGGAAAGCTCTGAGAGCTGATTGGAGGGAAAGGACACACTCACCCTTCACACAGCACACAGGAAAAGAGCTGAGGCGGTCAATCACAGGCGCACCGTTGGAGCTCCCCCGTGTCTCCATTTTTCTCTAAGTGTCAGGAAAAATTGGCAGAAGCAATTCATGCTGATAGAGAAAAGAGGCAGCAGACAGAAATGACACTTAATGCTCTGGACTGAGACAAGTAGACACTATAGAGAGGGATATGATGAGGTTTGCAACCACTTTAAACTATCTATTCGACTGATAAATGCAGTTATAACATGGGAAATCCTTCCGGTATAGTAAAACAGTTCTGAATATTTTCCCAAATTATTAACCACTTAAGGACCGGAAGGATTTCCCACCTTAGGACAAGCACACCTTTTGCGATTCAGCACTGCGTCGCTTTAACTGACAATTGTGCGGTCGTGTGATGTTGTACCCAAACTAAATATTTCCGTCCCTTTTTCCCCACAAATAGAGCTTTCTTTTGGTGGTATTTGATCACCTCTGCGTCATTTCTGACCACCCCTATAAAAAAAAATCAATATTTCTTAGTTTTTGCTAAAATACAAATCCAAAATTAAAAAAATAAAAAAACTAATTTATTCATCAGTTTTGGCCGATATATATTCTTCCTCATATTTGTGGTAAAATTAAAAAAAAAAAAAAAAAAAAAAAACGCAATCTGTGTTTATTGATTGGTTTGCACAAAAGTTGCCACATTTACAAACCATGAGAATTCATTTCTGGCATTTTTTTTTTTTTTTTTTACTAGTACTGGCAGCGATCTGCGATATTGCAGCGGACATTTTTGACACTTTTTTGGGACCAATGACATTTATACAGCGATCAGAAATTTAAATATCCACTGATTACTGTATAAATGTCATTGGCAGGGAAGGGGTTAACATGCAGGGGGCAGTGAAGGAGTTAACTGTGTTCCCTAGGTGTGTTCTAACTGTGGGGGGGGGCTGGGCTGCCAGGGGCACCAGAGATCTAACTGATCCTGAGTACAGGGATCAGTAGATCTCTGACATGCCGCCTGTCAGAGCGGGGAACCGCCCTGATTACATCGGCGGTTCCCCGCTACAGCTTTGTAACAGGGCATCGCGAGTTGCTGGCGGACATAGAGTCCCGCAGCCCCGCTCAGGGAGCGTGTGGCGCGCGCTTGCCCCCTAGCCGCCGTGCACTAAAGTGACGACTATAAGCGGCAATTCGTGGGACAGGGGTCTCCAAGCTTTCTAACCAAAAGGCAAGTTTACAGTCTGCCATGCTTTAGGGCAGTGGTTCTCAACTCCGGTCCTCGGGACCCCCCAACAGGCCAGGTTTGCAGGATAACTGAAATACATCACAGGTGATATCATTTGCTGCTCAGTGATTGCAGTATTCTGGTCTGCATCTCCCCAAGGTAATACTTAAAATCTGGCCTGTTGGTGGGTCCTGAGGACCGGAGTTGAGAACCACTGCTTTAGGGGAACCGGACTGTGGCCAGTGGTAGCAGAAAATGCCTTGGCATCAGTGCACCATCATTTGCTTTATTTAGAGGAATAGCGACCCATTGATGGTGTCAGTTGGGGGGAAGATGCCCCATCATTGGTGTCAGTTGGGGGAATGGTGCCCCATCATTGGTGTCAGTTGGGGGAATGGTGCCCCATCATTTTGGTCAGTTGGGGGAATGGTGCCCCATCATTGGTGTCAGTTGGGGGAATGGTGCACCATCATTGTTGTCAGTTGGGGGAATGGTGCACCATCATTGGTGTTGGGGGAATGGTGCACCATCATTGGTGTCAGTTGGTGGAATAGTGCCCCATATTCAGTGTCAGTTGGTAGAATAGTGCCTCATCTTTGGTGACAGTTAGTGGAAGAGTACCCCAAGGGCCAAATAAAAGGCAAGCAAAGGACTGCATCTGACCTCCGGGCTGCACTGGTCTAGGGGAGAGGAAAAGCAGTTCCTTACCTGATCCTGTGCTGCAGCCACAACCTCCCCTGCACTCCAGAGGTGAATGTGCGGGGCTATAGACCATGCATTGCACCCAATGGCGCCAGAGGACCTGTGACCACCGGAGCATAGGTGAGAAGAGGCTGTGGGGACCGGTCTTGCAGCTTGAAGGGAGTGTGGGGCAGGGGATCATTTAGGTAAAACAGTTTTTTTTTGTTTCCCTAGCCCTAAATAGCAATTAATCCCTGCAGTTCGGGGGCAGTCTCACTACAAGGGAGCAACTTTACTTTTTCATTGGAATTCAGCTTTAAAGTGGATGTAAACCTGATTCATGAAATTTGAGCTGGGCACATATATCTGTAGTGTTTTCTTATCTCTCTCCAATGCACTAAGTCCTGTGGGTCTCCTGCTCTGTAGCTCTGTAATCAGCCTGGTAACTTCTGACAAGTTCTTTGACACAGTAGATAAAAGCAGCCTGAAATTTGTGTCGTGGGAGGTTGCTATAGATAAGCAGAGAGCAATATGATCCACAGAACAGCTCTGAGAGTCTTTTTGCATATGTGGAGTGGGGGGGGGGGGGTGCCTTTCCTCCAATCAGCTGTCTTGGCTGTATGCCAAGATTCCACTCCCAGTCCTGAACAGGAAGAGTAAATCTCTAACATGAGGTTAGAATTCTAAAGAATATAGAAAAGGAAAGACAGCAGATATACATGTAAAACATATGTAGGGAGATTTGTTTCATCTCTGTGTATCATCTGTGGCTGTTCACTTTACTGGGTATATGTGAGGGTTTACATCCACTTTAACGATGCACAGTAGCGTACAACTTCAGTTGCCCAGATCTCTGACTCTAGTCAATGTTTGAATGTGTCCCATTATGTATAGTTTCACCAAATGGCTAAAATGCATTGCACAGGTCTGACTTTAAATGACTTGCAGTTAAGGTAAAAATATACTGATAATAAAGCCTTCCCCACTACAAGACTAATCTAAAATTGTTACCTGACACAGTAATGTGGAGCAAGAGAAAACGTTCATTTACTGCATAGTGTATCCGTGTGACTAGAAAGGTTCATAATAGTTTTAATTTGTCTTTATCAAAAAAGCTAAGAAAGGGGGACTGCTACTTATGGCCACCAGATGGCAAACCTATCCATTCCCATAATTCTCCAGGAGTCTACAAGTGTTCCAAAAACCTACAAGAATAAACCAGATCGATAAAAACGCAACATTATCCTCACTTCCTACTGGGTGTGTAAAACCTTACACCTTAATTCCAGGCATATATCAAAATATTCCCTTCAGTCGAGATGTGCATTTGTTAGAAATACAGTGGGGGAAAATGATTTGGTCCTCAGCAGATTTTGTAAGTTTGCCCACTTACAAAGAAATGAAGGGTCTATAATTTTTATAATAGGTGTATTTTAAATGATAGGGACATATCAACCAAAAATCCAGAAAAAACACAATACAAATGTTATAAATTAAGTTGCAGTTCAGTGAGTAAAATAAGTATTTGATAGACAATACTTCAAAGACCCCGCACATACTCTGCCTATCGTGCTGTCAAGGCCCGGAGCACTCCCCATGAACGGACAGCGGCCCCAGTTTTTATTTTGTTGTTGGGCCCCCTGTCATGTCCCTGGGTTATGGAGCAGACGTGCCCCCGGATCCGAAGTTGGTTTTCCAGAGAACAATCGTCCCCCAATTGCACACAGACACTTCAGGCACTGTACACGCTCTTCTATGAGGTGGATGGTGCTCAAGCCACGTTTCCCTGGCCGGCTGCTGCTATTGCGTTGACTTTGTGTCTCTGGTGCAGCGGCCGTCGGTCCAGTGTATGTTATGAACCTAGATCTGCTAGACATAACTGGTCGGTAGATGAGATAAGGTTCTGGTTTCAATGTTTTGTTTATTGTTTTTCAAATTTGTTCGGCATGGCTCCACCATTGTGTGATGAGCCAATTTATTTGACTGAGGCTGATTTGAATTTACGTTATTATGTCTTTCCTTTTACTGTACATGTAATGAAAATGGATGTGATAGTAGTACAATTGACCTCCTGCTGGTCCGTAGTGCATGGGGCTCTTGAGCGCTGCCTTTTTGCCTATACTGACTTATCCCTGCTGCGGCTACGAGCTGCGGCGTGGGCCTCATGCGCCACTGATTTGCACGTCGCAATATGGCTCCCATTAAGCTGATTGTATGGAATGTCAGGGGTATCTGTGCTAGGTCTAAGCAACTGGCGGTCCTCGCCCGTGTTAAGGCCATGGGGGCGGAGATTACGGTGCTGGTGGAGACACACCTTACTGGCTCTCTCCAGCTTGCTCTCAAGAAGCCTTGGCTTGGTTGGGTATACCAGGCTCCCCTTACCCCTCATTCCCAGGGTGTGGCGATCCTGATAGCCAGACACACTAGGTTCCAGCTGTTAAACATGCGTACGGATCCTCAGAGCAGGTTTGTTTTTTTACACGCAATGGTTAATGCTTATGAACTCCTTCTTCTTGCTTTTTATCTACCCCCCCCCCGTTCCAGTTTGAAATAATACAAGACGGTGTAACTTTCATGGCGCAGTACCCCACTGTTCCTGCTATATGGCTTGGGGATTTTAACATGGTGACCAATCCCTCTCTTGACAGGTTGGGATGGGAACAGGTGACTACTGAGACCCTCACCCTGACCAGATTTGGCCGCATGATGCAGGAGCTCAGGCTGACAGACACTTGGAGATATAAATACCCCACATCGCGCAGCTATTCCTGCTATTCCCAGTCTCACTCCACCATGTCCAGAATAGACCTGATCTTCGTATCCCAAGCCCTCATACCAAATTTATAAGACGCGGGGTTTGAAACCCGGGTACTGTCCGATCACTCCCCCTGCTGGGCTACCATAGACCTAAGCTCCCCCCCTGCAACCCGTACCTGGAAGCTAAACACATTTTGGCTATCCATACTCCCAGACATCGATTACTTGCAAAAAGAATGGGTTTTCTTTTTTAGCACTAATGTGGGCACTGCCCCCATGACCGCGGTGTGGGACTCGTTTAAACTGCATGTCCGGTCCGTGCTATCCTCTCGCATATAAAGATACAAGCGGTCTTCCAAAACGATGGTGACCCAGGCTGAAACCCAGCTGCGTTTGCTAGAGCAGACTTTTCAAACAGACCCCTCTCCCCACAACGCGACACTTCTTAAGACACAGACTCGGGTGGTCAACCACCTTTTATTGGATAAAGCTAAGCAAAATATATTTTTCTCCAGGCAACGCAATTTTGAACACGGAGAACGCGCGGGTAGACTTCTGGCCTACTTAGCCCATCTAGATCATACACCTCCGGTGGTGGCATCCCTTCGCGATCCGGCCGGGAACAATATAACTGACCCAGACCTGGTGGCCAAGGAATTCCATAAGTTTTTTTCAACCCTATATTCCTCCCATACTCACCATAGTCATGACGACTTAGTTCAGTTCCTGGAACCGGTGCCTCTCCCCGAGTTGTCCCAGACCCAACAACTGCAACTGGAGGCCCCCATTACATCTGACGACATAGATGAAGCGATAGCTAACTTAGCCGCGGGAAAGGCCCCTGGAACTGATGGACTTCCCCTGGAATTTTATATCCAATTCCGGGAGATAGTTGTACCCCAACTCCAAAAACTATTCCTACATATGATTAACACCTCCACAATTCCTGATTCGATTAAAGAAGCCTTGATAGTGCTGATCCCCAAGCCCGGCAAGGATCCCTCCCTTCCCGAATCCTGTAGGCCGATCTCTCTCCTCCAGCTAGATATCAAGATCCTGGCTAAGGTGCTTGCTCTCCGCTTGAACAAAGTTATCCTAACCTTAATTCACCCTGATCAAACTGGCTTTATGCCCCACAAAAATACCGCCTTTAATCTGCGCCGGCTCTTCCTTAATCTACAGGCTACTCACGACTCAGTGGGCACTAGAGTGGTGGTAAGTTTAGACGCAGCTAAAGCGTTTGATTCAGTTGAGTGGCCGTATCTTTGGGAATGCCTGCGCAGATATGGATTTGGGCCCAAATTTATAAAGTGGGTACAACTGTTATACCAGGCACCAATGGCCAGGGTCTTGATCAATGGGAATACATGGGACTCATTTTCACTCCACAGGGGCACCCGACAGGGCTGCCCTCTGTCTCCACTATTATACGCACTGGCGGTGGAACCCCTGGCGATCACCATCTGATCGCACCCAGATATTAGGGGCCTTAGATCTGGACAACTGACCGAGACCCTTAGTCTTTACGTGGACGACATGTTATTGTATTTGGAGGATGCGGGCCCCTCCCTCACAGCAGTCTTGGGCCTGATTGAAGGTTTTGGGAGATTCTCCGGCCTTCGGATAAACTGGGATAAGTACCAAATACTCCCCCTAGACATAACCGTCCAAACATGTGACCAAATCAACACCCCACTACAGAGAGTTAACCAGATTAAATACCTTGGAATACAGATCACCAGATCCCTCGCAGACTATAACAGACTGAATGTGGAACCCCTATACACCCTACTTAAAGCTAAAACACAGGTATGGGCGCGACTCCCCCTAGGGATTTAATTTAGATGGTCCTATTGCCCAAACTCCTGTACATTTTTTGGCACTCTCCATCCTACCTGCCCCTCAGGGTATTCAAAACAATGGATTCTATCCTGAACTCTTTTGTATGGGGCACCTCCAGACACAAACTCTCGTGGTGTACCCTGCAGAAACCCACGGATTTGGGGGGAGTGGCGCTGCCAGATCTTCACCTTTATTACTTAGCTGCCCAATTGTCCCACTTCTTTCACTTCGACAAAGAGGACAGGGTTCGATATCTCGACTTGGCATGTCCAGTGTCCCCTAGGAGACTGACACACCCTTATCAGATTATATTTAGTGGGACGGCCGCCCCACCCGGGTCGGGGGGGCGCACAGCTATGCTACAACATCACTGTAAAATTTGGGACCTTGCCACTCGACAGTTAGGGATCCCTTCCATACATGCTCACTCGCCGCTATGGGGTAATGGCAACCTGCCAGAACTCCTGACGCTACCAAACGTTGACTTATGGACAAAGCATGGTGTACTTTACCTACACCAAGTGATGGACACCACGGGTGTCAAGTATTTCCAGGAACTTAAGACCACCCATGATCTACCAAACTCAAAGTTTTTCCGCTTCCTTTAGCTCCGGCATGCGTTGTAATGCCAATTCACTGCCGGATCCCCGGACTTGTCCCCGGTTGGCTTGGTGGGTACTCTCCGGGGTGATGACCCTAAGGGCTTGACCTCGACCTGCTACACCAACCTCCTCACTCCTGCGGCCTCGAGACTCGCTTTTGGCCTCAAGACGCACTGGGAGACGGACGTGGGGGAGCTGGAAGATGAGGAGTGGTCGGACGTGCTGTCCTCATGCAAGACGGTTTCCCCAAAACTATCTGACAGGCTTACACAGATATACATTGTACATAGATCTTACCTTACCCCCGCTCGCGTGGCCAAATACAGACCTGATCAGGAAACTCGCTGCTCAAGATGCGCGACCAGTGATAGTTCCTTTTTCCACCTTATTTGGTCCTGCCCAGAGGTACAACACTACTGGAAGCAGATAGTTGACTTCCTACACGACGTCATGGGCTCTCCACTGACTATATGCCCTAAACAGTGCCTGCTGGGTCTCCTGCCCGAGCAGGAGCACAATAGACACTTACATATTTTCATGCAGGAAACATTATTTGCTGCTAGGCTGCTAATTGCCCGCAAGTGGCTCAGGCCGACGACACCAACCTTCCAGGGATGGCGTCGGTCAACCAAACCCTCCCATACAAAAAACTGCTATACCAACATAGACGATGTCCCCATAAATACCATAAAATTTGGGACAGATGGCTGGAATCAGCATCCACGGCAGATGGGGTGGATGTAGCCCGAGCCTGATGTGGCGCTTTGCTACAGTGTAGGAGCTCTGAAAATATATTCCCCAGCCCCGCTCTCGTGGTGAATTAGCCCACTTAATTGCAGGGACCCTTGGCGACCCCGTGACATCTTGGGAAGTATTGTTTAATTTGTCATTATCTTCGACAATGCCATGATATGTGAATGTACAACTTGTAAACTGAAGACTCTGGTTCCATTTGAATTGAATATGTGATATATTATGATAGGACATGCCTCGATACATCAATAAAAGTTTTTGTTGGATTAAAAAAAAATAAGTATTTGATCCCCAAGCAAAACATGATGTAGTACTTGGTGGAGAAACCCTTGTTGGCAAGCACAAAAGTAAGACGTTTCTTGTAGTTGGTTACCAGATTTGCACACATCTCAGGAGGGATTTTGGTCCACTCTTCTTTACAGATGTTCTCTAAATCCTTAAGGTTTCTTGGTTGTCGCTTGGCAACTCAAAGTTTCAGCTCCCTCCATACATTTTCTATAGAATTAAGGTCTGGAGACTGGCTAGGCCACTCCATGACCTTAATGTGCTTCTTCTCTAGCCACTCCTTTGTTGCCATCCACGACTCATCTTCAGTGTTCTGGCTGAGGGAAGAAGGCTTTCATCCAAGATTTTACAATACATAGCCCTGTACACTGGGCCCTCAATGGGGCAAAGTCGGCCTTTAGCATTATGTATCCACCTCCATGCTTGATTGTAGGAATGGTGTTCTTAGGGTCAAAGTCAGCATTTTTCCTCCTTCAAACACAGTGAGTTGAGTTAATGCCAAAGAGCTCAATTTTGGTCTCATCTGACCTCAGCACTTTCCCCCAACCCTTCCCTGAATCATGATGTTCACTGGAAAACTTCAGATGAGCCTGTACATGTGCATTCTTCAGGAGAGGGACCTTGCAGGCGCTGCAGGATTTCAATCCATGGTGGCGTATTGTGTTACAAATGGTTTGTTTGGTAACTGCGGTCCCAACTGCCTTGAGATCATTCACAAGCTCCTCCCGTGTAGTTCTGTGTTGATCCCTCACTTTTCTCATGATCGTCCTTACCCCATGCAAAACCTTGCGTGAGCTCCAGACCAAGGGCGATTGAAGAAATACAAAATAACCATCAATTTGCGAATAATCACTACAACAGTTGTCTCATTCTCACCAAGCTTCTTGCTCATGGTCTTTTAGCTCATTCCAGTCTTGTGCAAGTCTACAATTTTTCCCCAGCTTCCTTTGACAGCTCTTTGGTCTTGCCCATGATGGTGAGGAAGAAAGATTCTGTGGACAGGTGTCTTCTTTTTTTTATTTCAATATTTTTAAAGTTTCAGTTCACAATACATAGAGAACAAAAGTATGCGTGGCTTCTGGAGATACAGTAGAACCGCTCGTGGAGTCAAGAGTAACATAGTCCAGCTGCAACTGGATCCCACATACAGGAAATAAAATTGGTTGGACATAAATCATAGTACAAAGGTGTCCGGGTCGAGAGTCTGTAGGGCTTTCTCTTTACGGTGCCCGGGTGTTGTCTCCCACCGTCCGTCCACCCCAATAGGGCATGTGCTGTGGACGGGCGTGGGAACGTCCAGTGATTAATATTGCGGTCAGTTGGGCTCTGTAATCAGTTGGGTTATTTTGCTCTGGAATTTTTCGCTTCCTATGGAGGAGTCGGTCAGCTGGAGCTGGTCTCCAATTAATATGGGCTAGGTAGCGTATGTTGTATAGCGGCTTACTGTATCCCGGATTTGGGCTTGTGGGGTTTAAATGGAAGGAGGTTCAGGGAGGATGTGTGGGAGGGCTGGGGGGGCGGGACACTGCGTGCAGCCAGTGTTGTCCAAATTGAACTTCGGAGTGACTGGTAGTTAAGGAATTACCCCAGCCTATGTATTGAGGATAGTGTTGAACTCTACGGAATTGGTGAAATGTTGCCAGCACGCCCATGTTTTGCGGAATTTTGTCGGTGGGCCCCCCACCTGGTGGACTAGGTCCTCCATTTCTGCTATCTGCTTGACCCTGAGGATCCATTCTCGTAACATCGGGGGGTTCTTGTCGCCATAGTTTAGGAATGCACATTTTAGCCGCGTTTATCAGGTGAAGGGTGAGAGATTTTGTGTACGCTGATTGTGCTATAGATGTATGGTGGAGTAGGTATTGCGCTGGGGTATAATCTGGGGTATAAGCTGAGATTCTGATTATATGGTGGTGTACTTCTTCCCAAAAGAGTTTGATAAGGGGGCACTCCCACCATATGTGGAGGACCGACCCGGTAGTTTTGTTGCACCTCCAGCAGAGCAGGGATACGTTTGGGTGGTATTTATGTATCCTGTCTGGGGTTTTGTACTAACGTGAGAGTTTAAAACTGCTCTCCTGGATAGAAACATTTATTGATCCTTCATGTATATGGGAGAAAATGTGCTCCCAGCCCTCTCTTGAGATGTCCGTGTCTAGCTACCTCTCGCATTTTTGGCTTGTGGGGTTCTCTTTGGGGTGGGTTAGCATGCCGTAAATCAAGGAGATGAGGTGTCTCTGGGATTCGGAGCTTGCACAGATCTCCTCGAAGGGGGTACGTGATCTGTGCCAGTTCATCTTTGGTTTAGTAGTGGTTAGGTAATGTCTGATTTGTAGGTATTTGAAACAGTTTGTGGACAGGTGTCTTCTATACACATAATGGGTTGTCGTTCGGAGCATCTTCTTACATCTTGACAGGACTAACCTGTGTACCACATGAGCACATACTGGGAGCCAGAATTATTGTTGGTTGGTAGGGGATCAAATACTTATTTTACTTGCTAAACTGCAACTCAATTTATAACATTTAGATCATGTGTTTTTTCTGTATTTTTGTTGATATTCTGTCTCTATCATTTAAAATACACCTATGATAAAAATCTGCAGGCGATCAAATAATTATTTTGCTCACGGTATAATTGTCAAAAATAGTGCAAGTGCATTTTTTTTTTTTTCAAACGTTGAAGTGTCAAAATTAATGGGCTGCGAAACAAAAACCCTCCTTATCCTTTACAGTAGGGGTAATGAATTTAAATACATGGAGGTCTGATCAGTAAAATTTTCTTGCAGCAGAGGTCCGAATCTCATATTTGTTCTGTGACTCAGATCCTTCACATCACAACCCCTCTTTAATATCAGTGTCCTCGTTTCCTTATCCCATCACAGTCGCCTTTTTATATCATTGTCAGTTCTCATCGTCGCATCAACATCCTCCCATTTACATCACAGCTCCCTTTACGTCATAGTGGCCCGTCTTTATATCACAGTCCAGCTTTACATCACAGTGCTCCTCTTTATGTTACGGTTCCCTCTTTACAATACAACCCCAATTACAATACAGCCCCCCCTTTACATTACAGAGTCCATTAACATCATACACCCCTTTGCATCACAGACCACCATTTGAATCACAGTTTTCCCCTTTATATCACAGCCCATCTTACATCACAATCTCCCTTTACATAACCATGCTCTTCTTTAAATTATGCCCCCCATCCCCTCCTTTAACAATACAACCCCCATTTACAATACAGTCCCCATTTACATTGCAGCCCCTCCGCCCGTATTGCAGACTGCCCTTTACATCGTAGTCTCCCCTTTAAATTAGAGCTCCCTTTACATTACAGCACCTCCTTTTATATCACTGCCACCCCTTTACTTTAAAAAAGTCCACATACGGCGCTTTAAATTAAAGCATATATGAACATAGTCCTTCAATATGAAAGAAGAGGTAGAAAGACGACACCAGCTTCTGTGCAAGAAAGGACAGCAGGACCATGTCATAAATGGTAATAATAAATGCCTCTGACAATGTCCTATAGGACGAAACCAGGTGGTCCCGCTGAACCCAGGCACACTGTTTCTACTGAGAAAGCCTTTGGTTTTTACCATACCACTGCTAAATGTGAGTGTAAATCTTATATTAAATAAATGTGTTTTATGCTTCACCTGGCGGGCTTCACTATGTTCCTTTCATTATTACCATTTATGACATGGTGCTGCTGAGAGAGACAACACTGTGGTTGGATGCAGACTTGATCTGGCTTTCTGGCTGAGAGAAGGTGGTTTCCTGCTGTTACATCTGAGAGCTGGGATTATCAGTTACATGCTTTCTGTTTCCATTTTCTGGTAGGGAGATTGCGGTATCACAGGGTGCAGTGTGCTGATCCCCTTTCTTGCACAGAAGCTGGTGTCGTCTTTCTACCTCTTCTTTCATATTGAAGGACTATGTTCATATATGCTTTCATTTAAAGCGCCGCATGTGGACTTTTTTTTATAATACTTGATGTTTGGTGATCAACAAATAGTGCTGGCTGCTAATTCATCCACTTTTTTATTGCCTTCTAGCGCGGACAGTCATCGTTGGGTGTCTGTTTTTACACCCCTTTATTGCTGCCCCCTTTTAAATTAGAACATCATTACATTACAGCTCCCACCTTTACATCACAGCCCCCCCGCCCCCTACTTTACATCACAGCGACATATCAAACTAGCCTTTTACACGAACGCCCTCCTCTACATTACAGTACCCCCTTTATAGCTCAGTAAAAGTCTAGTAATCTTTCCACATAAATACAAAAGGTATAGTTGGAATGAAATAAAATATAAGTGCTGTACAGTGCAAAAAGGAAAAGTCCGTACCCTGGATGACGAAACACTTAGAGTGGAGCCGGAATACAGCCGCAGCCATCTCACTTGTGGGAACAGACCCGGGATTGATCTGTTTGGAATGCCTTTCATTTTCTGAGTTTTACATTTACATTTACAGTTTACATTGTAGCAAAGTGTCATTTCTTCAGTGTTATCACATGAAAAGATAGAATAAAATATTTACAAACATTTTAGGGGTGTACTCACTTTTGTGAGATACTGTATTTACTAAAGCCCATTTGACTTCTCTTTAATGAGGGTCATTACAATCTGGTAAGCTCCCACTTTCCATCCACTGGGGCGATTCAACTTAAAGTGGTTGTCAACCCTTGACAATCACTTTAACCTACAGGTAAGCCTATAATAAGGCTTACCTGTAGTTTCCCTGCATATCTCCTAAACCTGCACGGTTTAGGAGATATACAGTGTACTGTGATGTGCCCACGTCATTGGGCATATGCGCAGTAAATAAACGGCCTCCGTCACGCGACTCCGGCCAGTCACAGAGCCGGAGATCGCGGCCCTGGAAGGAAGAGGGGCAGAAGATGGACACGGCCTGGAGCGGGGACATCGTGGGACATCACGGGCTTCCAATGTAGGTAAGTGCCACATAATGGGCTAATATGCGATGCATACTAGCCCATTATGCTTTTACATTGCAGGGTAGTAAAGAGGGTTTACTTCCTCTTTAACGGCACTTAGCACGGGAGCTTAGGAGCCAGTCCTTTTCTGGGATACATCTCTACAATACTTATCACCAGTCACTTCTAATTTTGTCTATATATGGGACTTTACACAGAATTGAATTGTTCATTTGGACTTTTTACATGGCCTTTTCCTTTTTGCACTGTACAGCACTTATATTTTATTTCATTCCAACTTTACCTTTAATTTTTGAGCGCTACGTCTTTTGTATTTATTTTCTGTTTGTGTGCTTTGTATTAGAGTATTCTAACCAGCAGGCTTTTATTACACACGTTTTTTGCAGTTTTCTTGTTTTTGAATCTTTCCATATAGCGGAGTACATCCATGACTGATTAGTTCAGTTGCCATTGTCTGCATTCTTCCGAGTTCTGCAACATCACATTTGTCAACAGGGAACCAAAATTGAAGCGCATGAGGTCCTACTAATGCTTTGTAGAGAGCCAAGGTTCTTCCTCTCGTTCTCTCATCACAAAAAACTATCTTCCTATAGTCCCCCCCCCAATAGAGTATTATGGAAGTATATTAGAAGAACATTCCACCATGAAGGAAAGCATGTGCTGCTTCTGCACAGATGGATTCTGTAGTGAACCCCTAAGCTTGTATTCTGTCTCACCAAGGGTTAACTCCCTTATCTCTTCTAATATGCGCAGAATCTCTTATTCTGCACACACAATACGCCTAACATCTCTTCTCTGAGAGGAAAAAAAGGCCACAGCAATAAGTCGTTTTTCACTGAGCAATAATAAAATGCCAGCCTGCTCGGCTGGGCTACTGTATTCGCAACTCAATTACTGTAAATCTTCCAATAAACTGGTCACATTTGCAGGTTGCATGCAAAATACATTTGCGGGTCAGTCGGCCTTTCCATTCCGTGCAAAATGCACTTATGGAAAGATCTGCTAGATGCTGGAAGACAACAAATTAATTGGGTTCGTCCACCTTGAGTGCCGTTTTCTGTACATACTGATGTGTTCTGTCACTTATCAAGAATATGAAATTCGGGTTTACACATTCTTTATGTGTCTGCTGTACCATGTACCTGTATGAAAATGTATCCTGTTCTCTTTGTATTGCTTCCTTTGTGTGGAATCCCTCCAGTCCGTCTGCTTTCCTATTAAAAACTGACCGCACTAGCATGAGAACACACCGTGGTCAGTTCTCTAGCTGTGATGGGAGCTCAGCCAATGATCAGACCTCTGTTGACACACCCATGCCCTAGGGCAAGCCATTCACTTGGAAAATCAATATGCTGCTGATTCTCCTCCTCCAGCTCTCGAAGACCCTTATGCAGCACACATGGTATTTATCATTTTTTTTGTATATTTACCCAACTGTTTTGCCTTGCTTTTAAATGTTAAACTGAATGGATTGTTTTACAAGGTGAGGGTTCACATCTACTTTACCAGTACCTTACATCTCTCTGGCATTTTGATGACAAGGATGGGCTCGGGCGTGTTCACAACTGCATGTGCCCGAGCCCGCCAGGACATTTACACTGCGC
Organism: Glandirana rugosa; assembly: GCA_018402905.1. Classification (NCBI taxonomy): domain Eukaryota; kingdom Metazoa; phylum Chordata; class Amphibia; order Anura; family Ranidae; genus Glandirana; species Glandirana rugosa. The sequence continues at coordinate 1,479,422 of BLSH010523653.1, forward strand.
CGTGCTAATCACAGGCAGTGAGACATTTCCAGATCGCTGCAGCGGCGCATCGGGAATGTGTCTCACTGCCTGTGATTAGCGCAGCTCAGCGAAAACTTCCTGGCGGGCTCGGGCATGCGCAGCCGAGCCCATCCTTAATGACAAGTTCTCACGCAGTGAGTTACTATACCAGTCCTAGGCCCCCTCTAATGACCTTCTGATCACTACTGTATCTTGTAAGGAAAGGGATCAGAGGGGGGAATGAATAAGAGCTGCAGGGGACCCGTAAAACTGAGTGACCGTGAAAATGTCCCTTTCCCTTTGGACTTCAGCGGAAGATTTCTCAGCATCACAGCAGCATTCACCATAACCCTTCTATTAGCCATAGAGGATATGCATTCACTTTGTGTGCACAAAAGGCCTAGATATTATGCAGCAAAAGTAGTGGCGACATCATCACTGTGCTGTACATAGCTTGTGCAGAGAGCAGAGCTGTAGGAGGGACCCAGGCAGGCTCCACCTACTAAAGGCCGCCTGCAGAAAACTACAGGAGGAGGAGGAGACGAGCCCAGTTGCTGGGAGGCATTGGGCTACCAGGGGCACCCTCACTGTTCCCTGAATAGGCAGGTGAGGAGAAATATGAGGTTATAGAAAAAAACATACATATATACTCACCTTTATCCTGCATCATTGGTGTGATGGCTGTAGCTGTCCCACTTTTACCGAGAACTAAGTGACCATGAATCGTTCAGCTTTCGGTATGCTCAGAGTGGAGAGCAGCGAATGACAGTTGCTGCCCCCAGTTCCTCCAGTGCTCACTAGATTGCCGGGCTGGGGAGGAGGAGGACACAGCTGGCTCTGGCTCTTAGCCGCACACTGAGAGGTGGAGCCAGCTATTAATCAGACAGCAGGGTGGATTCCAGCAATATTGTCAGGATCCTTCCAGATCCTAGAGGGGCCCTGCCTTGTCAGCTGATAGCGGACAATAGAAAACAAGAGAAAAAGGAAGGTGCACGCACCTAGTGCATTACCAAAAATAATTTTATTAAAATTGATAGCAAGAGAGGGTACTCACAAAAGGTCAGGAGTTGAGAAGTAGTGGGTGCACAACCTGTGCAGACTGTAACAAAGTAAAAGCTGACGCGTTTTGGGGGCGCACCCCCTTCCTCAGAGCTTTGATAGCGGACAATAGCCTGCTATCAGCTGACTCTGGATCAGAGGAAAACAAAAGTGCCAAAACTATTTTGGCCATATTTCTGTTAGAGTGGTTGTAAACCTTGGTCGTGGAATCTGAGCAAAGTACACACATCTGTAGTGTTTACTTCTCTCTCTCTAAAGCGCTGAGTGTCGTTTCTCTATGGCTCTTTGTTCCTCTTATCCGCATGAGTCACTTCTGAGAAGTTTTCCGACAAACAAGATAAATTTGTGTTGGGGGGAGGTTGGGAGAGCTCAGAATGGAGTTAGTCTCTTCACAACACAGTCTTCTGCTGTGTGGAGGGGGGTGTGTTCCTTTCCTGCCATAAGCTCTCACACACTGTACCCGCAGTCTCTCCGCACCTCCTCTGTGCTCTTGACAGATGAAGAAAGATTTTTAACACGGGTGTAGAGGAGAGAAGACTGCAGATAAACAAGTAATCTATAGGAAGATTTGTTTAATCTCTGTGTATCACCTGAGGCTGTTCACCTCGTATATGTGAAGTGGTTTACAACCACTTTAAGCAGTGGCGTAACCAACGGAGGGCCAGGTGCCACACATTGGGGGGGAGGGGGTGTCAGGCCAGCGCCGCTTAGGAGTGTCAGGCCGGTTTCAACAATTCTGCTTCCCTTTGCTACTAGAGGTCAAAGCTCCCTAAGCTCAGTCTCTGCAACGATGGAGGCGGCCCGCGGAGGGGAAATGACACATACAGCTGCAGGAAGTTCCTACTGGAATGCATTTCCTGGTCCCTGTGGTTGGCGTGCGTTCCGCATTGCAGAACCATGCTTTTCTTCATGATTTGCACCCAGTGAACACCCCAGAAAAGTTTACATCCTGATTCCACTGTCACTAAGTGCATCATACCACACCTTCTTGTTCTGCAAACAAGCACCCCTGTGGTGAGTGTGCACACAGCAGTAATTCACTTAGATCATTGCCAGATGTTGGATTGTGCCAGATGGGGGAGTGCTAGATATAGGATCTTCCCCGGTTGCCAAATACTCTAGGTATGCCCCTGACTTTAATTAAGATTTTTGTTATCATCCACCATACAGCCTACAGCCCTACCACACTACAAAGCCAACAGGGCTGCATATATACATAAGCATGCTTACTGGATTGTGAATGTGCATTATCGCTGGTTGGCTGCTTTCACACTGATCTGTTTTTCTTGTGCTTTTGTGTTAAAAAAAAAAAAAAAAAAAATAGGAGAAAAATGCATAACCATGAAGGCCTATGGAAATCTTCACACTGATCAGTTGCAGGTCTGCTGTGTTTTGTAAAATCCTGTTTGCTGCAAAAACTGCATCAAAAATGTGGCAAAAATGCACTTGCAGTTGCGTTTTTTTTTTAGTTAGATGCCTTTTTTTCACAGGTGCAAAACACACAGGAAACTTAGTAAAAAAGCATATGCAACGTAGCAGTGTGAAAATAGCCTTGGATCTGATCTCCCCTCCTGTTCGTTCTCCCACCTCCCCCAGTGCACAGTGTCTAAGATTGACCATACACTGTCCAATCTGATTGTACAATCGTCTTTACAACTGCCAATAAGTATGTAGTGGATGTGTCTTCCTGACAAGTAGATGTAAGGTTGATCGTACAGAGATCGTATGGTGAGACTGTAAGGTGTATGGTGAACCTAGGAAAATGTAGACAATATTGTACAGCGCGCAATGGAGTCCCCCATTTCTACAGTACGTGGGATTATGGGAATTTAATATAAAGAAAGAAATCATGTAATTATGTTAGCCACACTTACAAATACATTATTAATAAATAATACAAAGCTGAGAATATAGATTTCCCGGGAGTTCTACTTTTGTGGGGCACAGAGAATAGGCAGGTGATTGTAAAAAGCTAATAAAACGTCTGCTTGCTTCAGAACATCTTCTAGCTGCTGCACTTAGGCAGTTGAAAGCAAAGGAATACAAAGAAAGTCCTTCAATTGACTGCATGAATACAACATGATAAAGCAAATGTCTTTATATGCAAAAAAAGGAAGGCTAGGCTTATACTGATGAGATTTCTCAATACACAATAAAAGTGACACTTCCCAGGTTTTTATGTTATTTACAGCTTATCAATGTTAGATAAAAGGTCCTCTTTAACCACTTTCTTTCCTGCGCAAATCGCCATAGCTGTATGGCGGTCCATGTATGAGAGATAGGGGGCACTCGTGCACCGCGGGAGCGTGCCCGCGGGTTTGGCGGACTCAATATCCACCGGCGACCCATGATCACATTGTACAGAGGCAGAACAGGGATCTGCCTATGTAAACAAGGCAGATCCCTGTTCTGCCAGATGACATGTCAGAGATCGGAACAGCGATCTCTCATGTCTCTGCCAGCCCATCCCCCCTACAGTTAGAACACACCCAGGGAAACAGTTATCCCCTTGATCGCCTCCTAGTGTTAACCCATTCCTTGCCAGTGTCATTTATACATTGATCACTGCATTTTTATAGCACTGATCAGTGTAATAACTGGTCCCCAAAAAGTGTCACATGGGGTCAGATGTGTCCGCCACAATGTTGCAGTCCCACTAAAAATCGCAGATCGCCACCATTGCCAGTAAAAAAATAAATAAATAAAAGTCCATAAATCTATCCCATAGTTTGTAGACGCGATAACTTTTGCGCAAACCAATCAATATATGCCTATTGCGATTTGTTTTACCAAAAGTATGTAGAAGAATATATATCGGCCTAAACTGATCAATAAATTATGTTGTATATTTTTTTATTGGATATGTATTATAGCAAAAAGTAAAAAAGCAAAATTGTCGGTCTTTTTTTGTGTATAGCGCAAAAAAATTTGTTTGGGTACAACGTCGCATGACCGCGCAACTGTTGGTTAAAGTGACGCAGTGCCGTATCGCAAAAAATGGCCTGGTCAAGAAGTGGGTAAATCCTTCCGGTCCTTAAGTGGTTAAAAAGCATTCTATTCCCACTCTTCAGCCACACCAACCCCACTCTGGACACGTGCCAGCTTTCTATATGTGACACCTATCCCCTGCAATAATAAGATATTTCTAAAACTAAACTTTCAATGGCGTCATTAGTCAAGAAGTCAGAGGCTGTGAAACCTGAAGCATTTTGTAGCGTTACAAACGACTGGAGGAAAAAGGAAAAGACATTTATGGTGCTAAAATATTCCTCGACCATATAAAACATTAAAAAAGAAAATCACACAAGGAGAGGCTCCACTCATGGAAGGCTAATTTATCAGCATGTTTAAAGTACATGAAGAATCTGGCTCAAGGTCTGAAGCTGGAGATCGGCTGATTTAAATCCTATAAGCAGGACTGGTATAAAGCAAGCCTGTGCCTGTTTATATCTGCCAAAACTAGTAGGAGCGGTGCTTTATAAAGGAATAAACAGCCCACTGTGGTCCACAGAAACCCATAAACCTCAGCCCAAGAGCTGACATTAAAGTGTTACTAAACCCAGGACCCTGCATTCACTATATCTGGTCTCCCACAGTACACAGAACATGGAAATGCAATTATTCTAGTAAATATAAACTGCTAAATAAATACCTTTTCTAATCAGCAGTATATAGCAGTCTTGTGACTTCTATCAGTTCCTGGTAAAGCTTGTAGGAGGAGTTTTCCTACTGCACCAAGCTGTCCTATCAGGATGCAGGACCCCTGACCCTCAGTCTTAGCAGTGCTGATTGGCCCTGTGCTGATCACATTCACTCTCCCAAGAAAAAGAAAAAACCTCTCTAGCAATACACACCAAACTGAGCATGTGTAGCCTGACTCCAAAGGCTCTGTTTTATCCGGACCTGTTCTGGAGTCAGTGGAAGAAGAGGGAGGATCTGTGCATACAGGATCAAACGGGCTCTTTACACAATGCAGAGGATTAACCCCTTAGGTTCCACAGTGAGTATAACAAGCATGCTTTACTATGTATACAGACTGATTTTACGGTTGTGGGTTTAGTAACACTTTAATGCTGAATTTCAGTGAAACTGGCATCTTTGGTTCATATATTGGTCACTGTCACATAGTTAGTCAGTTCAGCCAATAAAAAAAAAAAAAAATCATACAATCCCATGGGCGGCACAGTGGTGTAGTGGATAGCACTTTCGCCTGGCTCCCTGTCCCTGCGTGGGTTTCCTCCAAGTACTCCGGTTTCCTCCCACACTCCAAAGACATGCTGGTAGGTAAATAAGATCCTGTCTAAATTGGCTCTAGTATAAGTATGAATGTGAGTTAGGGACCTTAGACTGTAAGCCCCTTGAGGGTAGGGACTGATGTGAATGTACAATATATATGTAAAGCGCTGCGTAAATTGACAGTGCTAAACAAGTACCTGAAATTAATAAATAAAAATAAATATATACAATCTTTCACCCACAGTTGATTCAGAGGAAGGCAAAAAACTCCAGGAAAGCATGGATCCAATTAGCTACAGCAGGGGAAAAAATTCCTTCCTGATCCCCCGAGAGGCAATTGGATATTCCCTCAACTTTACCTATAAATGTTAGTACCCAGTTATACTATGTACATTTAGGAAAGAATCCACCACTTTTTTTAAGCAATCTACATTGCTGGCCAGAACCACATCTGGAGGGAGACTATTCCACATTTTCACAGCTCTAACTGTGAAGAAACCTTTCCATATTTGGAGATGAAAACTCTTTTCCACTAGACCAGGGGTCTCCAAACTGTGGCCCCCCAGCTGTTGTGGAACTACATGAGGCATTGTAAAACTCTGACAATGACAGACATGACTAGGCATGATGGGAATTTTAGTTCCTGAACTATAGTTTGGAAACCCCTGCTCTAGATTTAAAGAGTGCCCCCTTTTTCTCTGTGATGACCATAAAGGGAATAACTCAAACACAAAGTTCCCTATATGGACCACTTATATATTTGTACATGTTGATCATATCCCCCCTTCGTCTCCTCTTCTCAAGAGAGAATACATTCAGATCCTAATCGTTCCTCATAGCTGAGCTCCTCCATGCCTCTTATTAGTTGTTTGGTTGCCCTTCTCTGCACTTTCTCCAGTTACCCGATATCCTTTTTAAAGACTGGTGCCCAAAACTGAACTGCATATTCCAGATATTATTTTAAATACAATATTAGTTTTCAGATTTACACATCCCCCTAACATATTGCACAGCCATGTCTGGTAGGGCAGACTTTATTTTCAATTAAAGTAGAAAGAAATTAAAGTGGAAACAAAGTCTGACATTCAAGGAGAAGTACAGACAACACATGTTTGGCTGTACTTCTGTGGATCACTGCACACTTGTGACCCATTTTCAGCAGACAGCGAGCTGAAGCTCGCTGTTGGCTGACATCACAGAGCCGGCCCAGGCTGGGGAAAGATCACTTCCATATGGTCGGGATCCACCCAGAAGCCTAGACAGGCACCACCTAGCTCAGCCGCTCCTGCTCCCTCCACAGTTGAGAGTTCCAGTGAGCATGGGGGGGTCACCGGCTCTCTGCTCAGGGAGCGGTAAAAACCAAGCGATCTTCGGTGTTTGATCGCTCAATTCTCAGTGTAAGAGCCAGCAGGACACAGATGCAGCATCTACCTAGGTGAGTATTGTTAAAAATAAATAAATACATGAATTCCAATGCATCTCTTTTAATGTATTCATTCCTGAAACTGCTGCTGTGAGCCGCAATTCTTGGATGTGACATCTGCAGTCCTTGTATACTCAGGGCAGGGGAGCTGGACCAGCACAGACAATAATTATACATCCCAGAAGTGGCGAGGGTTATGACACACACGGACAGAGGGGGCTGTGCTACAGAACTGACTGTTCCTGGAGTAATCCTATTTACTAGTAAGGTTAGAAGCACATTGTAAAAGCTCCAAGTAAGCATTAAAAAATAAAAAATAAAAAAAATACTTTTTTTGGGTGCTTTTACCTGAAATGTTTTAATTTGGTGAGGAGGTCACGAATAGGAAAGAAATAGTAAGGCTGCCATCGCTGACTTCTTTTTTAAATGCTAGTGTCTCTGGCTTTAACACTTTGGGGTTGATTTACTAAAACTAAAGTGTGCAACATCTAGTGCAGCTGTGCATGGTAACCAATCGGCTTCCAACTTCGGTTTGTTCAATTAACTACTTGCCCTCTGGAAAATGTCCCCCCCTTCATGACCAGGCCATTTTTTGCAATACGGCACTGCTTTATTTTAACTGACAATTGTGCGGTTGTGTGACGCTTTACCCAAATAAAATTGATGTCCTTTTTTCCCACAAATAGGGCTTTCTTTTGGTGGTATTTGATCACCTCTGTATTTTTTTTTTTTTTTTTTGCGCTATAAACAAAAAAAAGAGCAACAATTTTGAAAAAACAAAAAAAACAAAACAATAATATTTTTTACTTTTTGCTATAAAACATATCCCATAAAAAAATGGAAAAAATATCAAATTTCTTCATAAATTTAGGCCAATATGTAATATATTTGGAAAAAAAAAAAATGTCAATAAGCTTATATTGATTGGTTTGCGCAAAAGTTATAGCGTCTACAAACTATGGGATAGATTTATGGAATTTTTATTTATTATTTTTACTACTAATGGCAGCAATCAATGACTTTGCAATGGACTAATAGGACACTAAGACCCCTTTCACTCCGGAACATTTTTCAGGCACTGCGGTGCTAAAAATAGCGCCTGTGCAGCGCCTGAAAAACTCCCCCCCCATTCTCCCCAGTGCGTAAGTCTGAGTGCTTTCACATTTGGGTGGTGCGCCTGCAGGACGGGAAGAAAACTCCTGCAGACCGCATCTTTGGGGAGATGCGTTGAGTGGTGTGTACACCGCTCCTACACCACCCCCTCCATTGAAAGCAATGGACAGCGCTCCCATAGCGGCTGTAAACTGCTTCGGAAGCCCCGAGCAGTGGTGCTTTTAACCCCTTGTTAACCCCTTCTTGGGGGTTAAAAGCGCCCCGCTCCTGTCTGCATAGCACTGCTATAATGGTGGTAAATGCACCGCCAATTAGCAGCGATTTACAGCTACCGCCCCTCCACGTTTTAGTAATACTTTCTGGGGACCAGTGCTAAAATTATGCACTGTCACTGTACTGACACAGGCAGGTAAGGGGTTAACATCAGGAGCTATCAAAGAGTTAAATGTGTGCCTAGGGAGTGCTTGCACTATGGGAAGGTAGAGATCCATGTTCCTGTTTTGTAGGAACACAGGATCACAACCTTCCCTTCTCACAGAACAGTGACCTGCCTTGTTTATATAGGCAGACCGCCTTTCTGCCTGTGTCCCGAACGATCAGCGGGTCCCGGCGAACATAGAGTCTGCTGGACCCGCTGATTGGCACCTGCTGTGTCCAATCACCGTGGTTGAGGGTCACCAGAGCTACGTGATCCTGCCCAGGAGAACCGCCGCGTATATACAGTATACAGTTGGCAAGCGGTGAAAGCGTTGACAAAAGAAACCTGGAAGCTGATTGGTTTCTATGCAGAGCTGCACCAGATTTTGCACTCTCAGGGTTTAGTCAATCCCCCTCTTTGAGTCCCAAGCTTGCAGAGTCCAGTGATCACCGAGAGACCTGAGCAGACCTGAGCTGTGTTCCCTGTATTTATTTCAAGCATTCATTTTTAGCTACAAGTGGCGTGCAAGAAACAAGAGCTTAGAATACCCACAATAATATGAATATTTATTTATTTCTATGTGTAGACAAACCATTCTCACTGCAATAAACTGGATTATGTTGTTTAACTGATAGCAGAGCAAAACACCATCAAATGTTTGAAGTGAAGGCAAAAAAACAAAAAAAAGACACACATACATATCTGCAAGACAAGCCCATTTCCCCATGTTTAATCCCTTTAAATACGCTAGAGAAAAATACCCAATACTTGTGTCATTCGTCATTGCAATATCTTTTGTGAAACTACTCCAAAACTCCCACTCTGAGATCTCTAGAACATAAAAGATAATCATTTTGTAGTCCCAGATAAGAACTAGAAGGGCTCTTTGAGATAACACAGGAGTTGTACAGAAGTGCGTTTCATTTTTTGCTCTAACCAAACAGATATTAAAAATGTTTCCAATGGTATATTAAACAGACAAAATAAGAGATGTTCATTGTCCGGGTTTATATAAGCTTTAAATGTGACCATTTGTTATACGAAGGCTCCCCCTGGTGGTTATATGCATAACTTACAGGTGTACATACTATGCTTTTGGCTGTTTTGGTCCTGAAAGAGCTGTAACTGAATACTTTACTTATATTGAAATATTTCAAGTGGTTGTAAACCATTCCATAAAACCCAGTGAAGTGACTGGCCTCAAGTGATACACAGGTGAAAAACAAAATGCTCCTACATAAGTTGTATCTGTTTATCTGCCTCTTCCCTTCTCCACAACCGTTCAAAGTACGGAATTTATAAAGCTTGCCTCAGCTTCCAGAAAGCAGGGGGAAGGGAGCTCAAGTTATACTCACAAAGCTCAGTCCAACAAACCCAGCATTTCATATTACTGATTATGTACTTGAATGAGAAAGCCCCCTGTTCCCTTTGTATTGCTTCCTTTATCTGAAATTCCTAGTGTGCCTGGCAGTCACTCTGCTTTCTTATAAAAAAAAAAACTGATCACACAATGGCAGAACACAGCTTGGTCAATGTTCTAGGTGTGCTGGCAACTCAGCCTGCGCTCTTCCAATAATCAGACTTGTCCTGACAGAGCCCCCAACCCCCCCACCGTGCCATTCACTGTGAAGATCAGTGTGCTGCTCTTTCTCCTCCCCTGTTTTTATTCAGCTGAGAACAGAGGGTGCAGGATCACTTTTTTTTTTTTTTTTTTAACTATGAAGTATAAAGTGTAGGAACTTTTTGAAGACCCCATAATATATATACACACACACACACATACACACACACACACACCTGTATACACACAGTATCTCGCAAAAGTACACCCCTCACAGTTTTGTAAATATTTTATTCTATCTTTTCATGTGACAACACTGAAGAAATGACACTTTGCTACAATGTAAAGTAGTGAGTGTACAGCTTGTATAACATTGTAAATTTGCTGTCCCCTCAAAATAACTCAACACACAGCCATTAATGTCTAAACCCCTGGCAACAAAAGTGAGTACACACCCTAAGTGAAAATGTCCAAATTGGGCCCAAAGTGTCAATATTTTGTGTGGCCACCATTATTTTCCAGCACTGCCTTAACCCTCTTGGGCATGGAGTTCACCAGAGCTTCACAGGTTGCCACTGGAGTCCTCTTCCACTCCTCCATGATGACATCACAGAGCTGGTGGATGTTAGAGACCTTGCGCTCCTCCACCTTCCATTTGAGGATACCACACAGATGCTCAATAGGGTTTAGGTCTGAAGACATGCTTGGCCAGTCTATCACCTTTAGCAAGGCAGTGGTCATCTTGGAGTTGTGTTTGGAGTCATTATGTTGGAATACCACCCTGCGGCCCAGTCTCTGCAGGGAGACGATCATGCTCTGCTTCAGTATGCCACAGTACATGCCGGCATTCATGGTTCCCGCAATGAACTGTAGCTCCCCAGTGCCGGCAGCACTCATGCAGCCCCAGACCATGACACTCCCACCACCATGCTTGACTGTAAGCAAGACACACTTGCGTTTGTACTCCTCAGAGCCTTGCCGCCACACACGCTTGACACCATCTGAACCAAATAAGTTTATCTTGGTCTCATCAGACTACAGGACATGGTTTCAGTAATCCATATCCTTAGTCTGCTTGTCTTCAGCAAACGGTTTATAGGCTTTCCTGTGCATCATCTTTAGAAGAGGCTTCCTTCTGGGACGACAGCCATGCAGACCAATTTGATGCAGTGGGCAGCGTATGGTCTGAGCACTGACAGGCTGACCACCCACCCCTTCAACCTCTGCAGCAATGCTGGCAGCACTCATACATCTATCCCAAAGACAACCTCAGTATATGACACTGAGCACATGCACTCAACTTCTTTAGTTGACCATGGTGAGGCCTGTTCTGAGTGGAACTTGTCCTATTAAACTGCTGTATGGTCTTGGCCACCATGCTGCAGCACAGTTTCAAGGTCTTGGCAATCTTCCTACAGCCTAGTCCATAAGATGACGAAACGCATAAGGCGGAGCCAGTACGTCACAACACTAACCCGCATAGCAACACACAGAGGAGCGGTGATCTCCGAATTGCTTAAACCTGACTTCTAAAGTGTGAGTACGGACGGCACTTGCGTGTCTGGTTTGGTTTGCATACAGTATCACGCTATGGTGTCTCTTTTCTCTTGTATGGAACTTGGATGATACGGGACTTACTCCACATTAAGTACGAACAAGCGTGAACAGCAACCAGCCGGACCCCTGGAGAATACAGTGAACGGAGCCTTTTACTTCCACTTAAGTCCCCCTCCTTTTCCCTTTTCCTCATATCTGGCTGTGTAGGCCAGCAGGGGGCGCTCTATATGTACTCATGACATGATCTGCATTTACATTTATTATTTTACCAGCATCATTATATTATATATATATATATATATATATATATATATATATATATTTTTTTTTTTTTTTTTTTTATGCTGTCTCTGGATTTATACATATAAACAGATTGCAGGCCAGGCATAGCTGGCATATTAGCCAGTAGTATTTAATATCATATCCCTTGTGAGTTTGGCACATATTGTGTAGCTTTTTGTATATTTGGATTTATATAATTTGCATATGACTCCTCCCAGGGAGTAACGCTACAAATTCTAATAACTTGCACATTTTGCACGCATTTATATTTTTTTCGCACATTTGCACATTCTTGCTTTACACATTTTGCAGAATTGCACAAATCCTTTTTATGCATATTTGCACAACCCACTGAGGATCTGCATAATACTCCCTCACAGGAGTAGCACTACATCATTGCACAATATTGCACATTTTGCACATATGTGGAAAACAGCATTGCTTTTTTGCACACAGTTTTTGGGCAGTGCCAATCTGCCATATAAATTTCAGTTCCATCTTTATATAGAGCAACAATTCTTTTTTTCAGATCCTCAGAGAGTTCTTTGCCATGAGGTGCCATGTTGAACTTCCAGTGACCAGTATGAGAGAATGAAATCGATAGAATCCAAATTTAACACACACACACACACACACACACATACATACAAAAATACAGTGGATATATAAAGTCTACACACCCCTGTTAAAATGTCAGGTTTCTATAATGTAATAAAATGAGACAAAGGTAAATCATTTCAGAACTTTTTGCACCTTTAATGTGGCCTATAAACTGTACAACTCAATTGAAAAAGAAACAACTGAAATCTTTTAATGGGGGGGTAAAAATAAAAATCTAAAATAACGTGGTTGCATAAGTGTGCACACCCTCTTATAATTGGGGATGGAATTGTATTCAGAATTAGGCAGTCACATTCAAACTCATGTGAAATAGGAGTCAGTACACACCTGCCATCATTTAACCACTTGCCGACCGCCGATCGGCATCTGACGGCGGCAAAGTGGCTCGTTCCCGCAAATCGCCGTCATACGACGGCGGCTGCGGGAACGAGTTTAGTGAGCGCGCGCCGCCAGAGGCGCGCCCGCGCGCTCACTGTGTCCAGGGGGGGCCAGGGAGCGGGTGCGGCGGCTTCGATTGCCGCCGGCTACCCGCGATGGCCCCCCCCCGGAGCGAGTGAGCGGAGGTCCGTGTATGTAAACACGGACCTCCGCTCTGTGTGAGGGGGAAGGGCTGTGATCACAGCCTTCCTTTACGTGAAGGCTGTGACCACTTCCCTTCCCCAGCTAGGCAATCCCCCATACA